>CAJHQP010003302.1:0-69707 GCA_905132765.1 Moricandia arvensis
CCTATTTTAACTTTACGGATCGTACTTATTCCTTCACGAACTTTATAATAGTGCATATTTTATAATGAACTAAACAAAAATGCAAAAATATTATATGAACTTTATGCATAGTACCTTTTTATTTCTGAACTTTATAGTAGTGCATATTTCATACTAAACTAGCAATTTTAAAATACTGCATGAACTCCTCAAAAGTATGCTCTATATATACTTATATATACTAGTCATATCATATATATATATATATATATTAGAACCATCAAAATATTAGTCATCTTTAATTTATCTCAATGACATCATTTGGCATAAATTATCGTAAATCTAAAATTTAAAAAACTATTAAATAAACTTGGCTAATTTATCAAGAATGACGTTGTTTGATAAATTAACGATGACTAACTACATAAAATTTACTCGTCATGTCTTTTTATTTTTGAACTTTATCGTAGTGCATATTTTAAGTTAATGTTTAGTAGGGAATATGCACTACAATAAAGTTCAAAAATTGATGTTTAATTCAGTATGAAATATATTTTTTCCTACATATTTCATACTGAACTAAACAAAATTAAAAAATACTGAACTCTCAAATTGTGTTTATATATTATTAACCGTCAAATGTATTAGTCATCCATTAATTTATCAAAACAACGTCATTTTAGATAAATCAATGTCATTAGTCAGTTGAAGGTCAGTTTAAGGTTAGCGTCCGATTGTGCACAATGAATAAATCAATGTATTTACGGAAAAATGGGACGCTGAAGGGCAGGGTAGTCCATGTTAGCAATTTCTTAACATGGATGCACCACCTTGTTTTAGTGAAAGGTGAACTATGGTGCCCCAAACCACAAGCAAAGGTTCTAGAGTAGAGATCCCGTCTCTGGCAGGGGTTTCATAGCTCCTGTCTCCGTACCGACCAAGCGCAATGTGGTAGTAAATCAAAGTCTGGGTTCATTCTCCGGTGGAACGGCATCGATCACCGTGGTTTGTTTGAGTTTCAACTAGAAAGAGGATTTTGGCTTCGATTTTTAGCCATGAAGAAGATTATCGTGGGCCGCTTGCCTCGGTGTGAACTCATGAGATTGAGAGAATGGAGAAGTAGGCGAAGATATTTAAGTAAGAGTTACCTAATTGATTGAATACTAGTCTCCTACAAGATGTGCTATTCCTGTGAAAGCCTCGTTTTTGACGATTTTATATTTTCATTGTTGCATCCATGTAAATACATGAAATATTATTCACATTGTTGATATAAGGATATATCTCCAATACGATAGTTATATGACAAGTGGATCTTTTTATTGGGTAATTCCGCCTTTGTGCCCGAGGTTTTAATTTTTTCACAGAATTTCCTTGATTCACTTCAGCTTTACTAATGACTAAATTAGTTTTCTTTGAAACTCTTATTGTGACTAGCATTTGCTGCTGCAGGATAAACTAATTTAAAAATAGCGATAACATCTTCTATACGGCATAAATTCTAATATCAGTTAGTCATCCATTAATTTATCAAAACAACGTTATTTAGATAATTTTTTTAAATTAAAATTTAAAATACTATATGAACTCTCAATTGTGCTTATATATATATATAATCGTCAAATGTTTTGTCATTAGTTACTTTACAAAACGCATAATGTAGATAATTTCCGTAAAAAAAATACTTTTTGGAGATTCGACTTTCACACTGGTGGACAAGTATAAAGTAAATATTCAATTAATAATAAATAATTTAAACTTATAAATAATGATTTAAAGCTAAATTAAAAACATAAATAATTATAGATATATATGATAAAACTTAAAAAAAAGACTAATAACATTTATTTAATTAACCTGAAATTTATATATAATATATTTAATGTTTACATGATCATTACGAGAAAATTATTTTGGTCTAGAATTTAATATGTCTTTAATTGTTCTACCATTGTGAGAGTTTGAACCTTCCAAAATTAATTTTTAATTTTACAGAATTTAACCAAAATGGCATTATTTTCATAAATTAAAGGATGACTTACAACTTTGACGTTCAATATATATGTATATATAAGTACAATTTTGATATTTTATTTAATATTTTTAAAATTTTTAATTTTACATAATTTATACAAAATGATGTCATTTAGATATAATTAAAGATGACTAACATTTTTAATGGTTTATATATATATACTATATATATATATATATAATATATATATATATATATATATAAGAGCACAAATTTGAGAGTTAATGAAGTATTTCAAAAAAATTGCTTAGTTTAGTATGAAATATGCACTACTATAAAGTTCGGAAATGAAAAGGCACGACGCGTAAAGTTCATGTAGTATTTTTGGCATTTTGTTTAATTCAGTATGGATTACGCACTACTATAAAGTCTCATGAAGGAATAGGCACGACGCGGAAAAGTTCACGTTGAAATAGGCCATTTTTCCGTGAAGAAGAGTGAAACATAAAGGACACGTCAGCAAGCGCTCTCTAGGCCATTTCAAGGTGATTTAGGGTTTTCGTTAATTGAACGTGTCGACCGCAAGACACGTTCTTATGGTGGCGTCACCAACGGTGAATCTACATGCCGACGGCGATGGACGACAAGGCAAGTCAATCTTCTCTGCAAGGAATAAATTATGGTTAAAGCTGTTCAAAATAAACAAGTTTTGGTGAATCACGATATATAAGTTGAGGTGGTCGACGAAACATCTATGGTGGAAATACCGGAGGATCTTCTTGCTGACTATGTTCCTCTATGGGATATTGATCTATTGGAAGGAAGATTTCTGGGATCATGCACCTCATGTTGCTAGGATCCATATCATTATTAACAAGATTTGGCCTCTTGGAAACAATAATGTGAAATTTGATGTTTTTGCGGTGAACGAAACCACGGTTAAGTTCAGAATAAGGGATGAACAGACTTAGCGACGGGTTTTGAAGAGAGGGATATGGAAACATTGCTGGTATACCTATGGTACTTTCTAAGTGGGCGCCAATGGAGGTGGAGGAAGAAACTGGAACAAAAATTATGCCTATGTGGGTGACACTTAAAAATGTCCCTCGTCGAAGTTACTTTGGGAGAGCCTTGGCTTTATTGCTAGTTTTGTGGGTAAACCTGTTAGGCTACACCATGAGACAAAGCTATGTACTAATTTCGAGGAGACAAAGGTTTTTGTGAATGCGGATATGACTAAAAACTTCCTAAGTTATATCGTTTTCAAATTGAAAAAAGGTATTGACGCAGCACTCGAATTCTTTTATCCATGGCTCCCAACGAAATGCTCCCTTTGTTCAAGATGGGGACACGAAGAGAGTGACTGTTCAAAAAACAGAGGGAAGGAAGTAGCAAGGGATTCAAGTCATAAGGTTGGTGAGAAAGAAAAACATTAGTGGGGAAAGATCTAGCCCCAAAGAAAGTATGGTAGATAGTGAAACAGAGCAGATTAAAGCTGATGCAGTAGTGATCGTGGCTGCCCCAGCAGAGATCGGGGGTACACCAGCAGAGATAGGGGAGGATGCTGAGCGTATAAAAATTTTGGTAGCCTGTTCTGGTGAAGAACTCGTGGTTGTAGATCAATCTGATACTGAAAAAATCCAGATACTAGCAGGTGGTCTCAAGTTTCTCCAGGAAAAAAATGGTCGTTAGTGTGAAAAGGTTAAAAATCAGGCAGTCATCTCACCTTCGAGGTTTCATTTATTAGCTGATGATGCACCATTGGACTCATCTAACTTGGTAGAGAATATGATGAAGATCAGGATGGTAAAGTAAATGAGATGGAAGAAGTGGAGGAAGGAGAAATAACATCGTTGGTAGAGGTAGCTCGGACACTTGTTGAGAAAGTTGGTAAGATTCAGAAGACCATCCCACCTTGACTGGCCAGAGCAGCTCAAATATCAGATTTCTACGCAAATGCCTCAGTTACTAGGGACTCCAAACCTAGTGGCACTGGCAAGAAACGTAAAACCAAAAACCTTGATTATGTCGGGCTTCTTTTGGAATGTACGTGGCTTAAATAAATTTGTTAAGCATTCTGTAATAAAGAAGTGGATGGAGGAAGTTCGGTTTGGTTTTGGTTGTTTGATTGAAACAAGAGTTAAAGAAGGCAAATTACAAGCATTGTCTTCAGTATTTTTAATAATTGGTCGCTTTTAACCAACTACGAATACAATCGTTGGGAGAGAATTTGGGTGGTGTGGAAGAGCAATGTAAGACTTACTATTTTCTTCAAGAGTAGTCAAGTCATTACTTGTTCAGTGCAGTTGGAGGAGCTGCGATAATGAATTCTTCTGTTCATTTATTTATGCGTCCATCTTAGCGGAGGAAAGAAAAGAGCTATGAGAGACTTGTGTGATCACCACAACTCTCCTATCATTCGCTCTAAATCTTGGATACTTTTGGGAGATTTTAATGAAAATTTGGATATGGCTGAACATTCAAATTTTGAAAGCTCTTCTAGTGTTTCGGCTGGCATGTAACAAACGAGGAACTACCTCATTTCAAAGAAACTAGATCTGGTCCTTTCCAACGATGCTTGGAATCAGTCTCACCCTCGGGACATACTTTGTGTTTGAAGCAGAGGGATGCTCAGACCATCTGCGCTGTCGTATACACATCAACATGCCAGAAAGACAAGCTAAACACAAGCCGTTTAAATTTGTAAATGCAGTCACTGAACTCGAAGAATACAAGCCTTTGGTAGAAGCTTATTGGAAAGATACAGAGCCTCTATTTCTGTCCACCTCAACACTATTTCGCTTCTCCAAAAGCTAAAAGGCCTCAAACTTACTATCAGAAACTCGGCTAAAGCAAAGATGGGAAACCTAGTAAAGAAATCAAAGGAAGCTTATGAGGATTTATGCAGTAAACATGAAAATACTATGACTAATCCGACGCAACAGAACATGGAGCTTGAGACGGCAGCAGCTGGTAGGTGGGATTTAGTAGCTCGACTAGAAGATAGTTTTCTCAAGCAGAATCCAAACTCCACTGGCTGAACATTGGAGATAAAAATAAAAAGACTTTTCATCAAGCGGTGGCTACCAGGGAAGCTATAAATTACATAAGAGAGATCAAGTGTCGAGATGGAACTTTGACTCGGGATGAAGCGGAAATAAAGATGGAAGCAGAGGTTTTTATTCAGGGACTTTTACAGCATGAGCCAGAGGACTACAAAGGTTTGGAAGTGGACCAGCTCCAAGGTTTTCTTTCTTTTCGCTGCTCAGAATCAGATTCTCAGCAGCTTTTTACGTCCAGTCTCACCTAAGGAAATCAAGGACGTTCTGTTCGCAATGCCAACAACAAATCCCCGAACCTAATGGTTTCAACTCTGAATTCTATAAGTCTGTTTGAGAGATCATTGGGACAGAGTTCATAACCGCAGTGCAAGCTTTTTTTTGTTAAAGGTTTCCTTCCAAAAGGTATTAACTCAACGATTTTAGCTTTGATTTCAAAGAAAGAACAAGCAATTAAGGACTACATGCTGATATCGTGTTGCAATGTGCTTTACAAATTTATTTTGAACTCATCGCCAACAAACTGAAACTGATCCTACCCAAGTTCATCGTTGCGAATCAATCTCCTTTCGTCAGTGAGAGGCTCTTGATAGAAAATCTCCTACTTGCCACATAGATAGTAAAAGATTACCATAAGGACCACATTTCCTCAAGGTGTGCCATCAAGATAGATATCTCGAAAGCTTTCTCTCAGTCCAGTGGAGTTTTCTACTCAATGTCCTCACGGCTATCAAGTTCCCACAACAGATCATTCAATAGATTTCGCTCTGCATTTCTACTGCGTCTTTCTCTGTTCAAGTAAACGGAGAATTAACGGGTTATTTCTAGAGTAGGAGAGGTCTTCACCAAGGTTGTTCACTATCACCATACCTCTTTGTCGTGTGATGAATGTTCTCTCTAAACTTCAGGACAAAGCATAAAGTGTTCACGTTTCGGGTACCATCCTCGCTGTAAGAACTTAGGATTAATCCACTTGAGTTTTTTTGATGATCTGATGGTTCTATCGGATGGAAAAACATGTTCAGTAAAAGGCATTGTTGATGTGTTTGATCACTTCGCCAAGGGTTCTGGGCTCAGAATAAATATGGAAAAGACAACAATATTTTAGCAGGAGTCACAAGGAGGTTCAGTTAGAGATTACAAGCAGATTCCGGTTTACTTCGGGGAAGCTCCCCGTTCGCTATCTAGGCTTACCTCTTGTTACAAAATGCATGGGAGTAAATGATTATCAGCCTCTACTGGAGTCATACGTAAGAGAATAGGAACATGACTAACATAATATCTCTCATTCACAGGGCCAGGACTAAGAACTTATGGCTCGATTCTCTGAGTTTATCAAGCTTTTGGTTATCTGCCTATCACCTTCCAAAAGCTTGTATATATGAGATTGATAAAATTTGTTCATATTTTTCTCTGGTCAGGATGTGACTTGAATCCACGGAAAATCAAAAATGGCTTGAAGGAATATGTAAACCCAAGGACGAAGAAGTCTTGGTCTTAGGTCATTCTTGGAAATCAACAGTTTACTTGTCTCAAGCTCTTTTGGCGTTTGATATCTAATATAACCTTATCTATGGGGTGAAATGGGATACAAACCAATTTACTCAAGCATAATTCTATTTGTTCAATCAAATAGGATGATAAAAAGGGATCTTGGATGTGGCGAAAAATATTGAAGATCAGGAACATAGCGAGACAGTTCTGCAAGTTGATGTCAAGGAATGTGCAACTACGTCTTTTTGGTATGATTATTGGTCACCAATGGGATGCCTTATGGACTTAAGAGGGCCGGAGAAGCCAAATTTACATGGATATCAGAAGGACTGATACGGTCCTCACTGCACTAACGAAGAGAAGAAGAAGAAACATCAATCAGAAATGCTTCTCTCCATAGAGAAGAACCTGAGTTGATTAGTTCTATCTGAATCTGCGGATTAGACATTATGGAAGGGAAAAACGATGTGTACAAGCAAAAATTTATTACACGGGACACTTGGAACCATATTCGCTCTACTGCAAGCAAGGTTTTATGGCACAAAGCCCTTTGGTTCAACCAAGTAACACCTAAATTTTGATTATGTACTTGGCTTGCATTACGGAACCGTTTAACAAATGGTGATCGTATGGTGGCCTGGAATGTTGGCATAGATGGTAGTTTTGTCCTCTACAATCAGCACTTGGAAACTCGAGACCATATTTTTCTCATGTTCTTACACTTCTTCAGTGTGGAGGAAGCTGCTTCAGAGCCTTTTCGGAGTCCACTTCTCTACAGACTGGTCTAGCATTGTGGAGTTTCTGTCCCAGTCCGACGAAGAACGTGTGACACTCTTCCTTGCTCGAGACGCCTTCCAAGCTGCAATTCACACGGTATTGAGGGAGAGGAATGCTCGTAAATAGGCATGGGCGTTCGGGTACCCGTTCGGGTTCAGATTGGGTATTTCGGATTTCGGGTTTTCGGGTTTACACTCATAGTCCCATTCTAATATTTATTAGTACGGGTCGGGTTCGGATAATAACACTTCGGGTTCGGTTCAAATTTGTATTGCATCGTAAACCCATAAAGTAACCATATATCGTTCGATTCGGGTTATATCGGTTCGGTTCGGATATAACCGAAGTAAAAAAACAAAATTTAAACAAACATAAAGAAAAACACTTAAAATGAATATAAATTATCCTATATACATAAAATTGATAAAATTAAAAGAAATGTTAAATCAATCATAAAAACGAACATCATTTGTAAATAATATCTGTTATCTTACATATAAAGTAAACTAGTTATTTTAACAAGTAAATTATAAAATACTTATTATAACTGACTAGATATTTAAAGTATTTATTTATATTTTAATATTTATTATATATATCATATCAAACATAAAAATGAAACTTGATATTTGAAATACTTATATATATATTTAAAATCTTTATATTGATTATTAATTTCGGATATTTCGGGTTATCCATTCGGGTTCGGTTAAATAACGCTTCGGGTTCGGATATTTTAATATCATCCTACAAGACCCGTTCAAGTATTTTTATATTTCGGATCGGATAACGGGTCGGGTTTTTCGGTTCGGGTTCGGTTCGGATTTCGGGTTCCGGATTTTATGCCCAGGCCTACTCGTAAACATGGTGAGGCTCCGTCCTCTCAGGAAATCATCATCAATTTTATTAATAAGGCTGTCCGGAACAGACTGATATCGTTACAAAGGAACAAAACCAGGACTTTGGGAGGAGCATATCAGGCTTGGATTGGAGCTGTTCGACTCTAAACTATCTCTGTGAAGTTTAATCTATTCCTAATTTTCTTAGTTATGTTTTTCCATTTCTGAAAAAGTCATAGAACAAGTAGCAAGAGTTGTATAAAAGTATATTTTCTTTTGAATCAAATTTAACATTTTACTCAACCATATATGGATAGTTTAGTGGTAGGCAAATTTCGGTGAACTAATCTACTTGATTTCAAAATAACCCATAACATTAAATATGTACGGCCACGTGGATATAGAACCTTGTTTTGGTTCTCTATTGAAAATCTGGAGAGAACTATATCAGTAGAATGCACATCATTTAAAAAAATAAGTTTTGGACTTCTCTACGAACATGAGATTTCCCCAAGATTAAAAAAAAAAACATAGAAGCCATCAATACTTCAGTTCGGATAATAATCGATTCTTACCAATTTTAGATTAGTTTCGCATATCAAAAAAAATTAGTACCCGCAATTGACCAGAATATTATTATATTTTTAAAACAAAATAGTATATATTTTAGTGTAAACATAATTACAATTAAATTAAGTGATATTGTGACAATGGTGAGTGATAATTTCTTTTCAACCGGAGTTTCAATCATATAGTGATAAATTATTGTAACTTTAACATGAAATTGGTTTAATGAGTGCTCGGTCAGTTTCAGATAGTAACTAGTATCGATAGTTTTCAATAACCAATTTCAATCAAATAAATAACCTTAGACCCAAACTAATCTAAAAGGATTTTAGTGGACATTGTTTTCCACATCCTTTCAAAGTACAGTTTGAAATACTAGTTAATGAAGTCTGTAGGATGTGCTCAACTTCGCCCTCAGCCTCGATGTAGAGACCGAAAATTGGAGATCAATACAAGTTTCACATAAGTTGATAAGATTGAGTTAGCGAATATACTCCAAAAGAACATATTCGTTCTTGTCTGATCATCAATTTGTAACCCAATTGCATCAATATAATCCATTTTCGTAAACTCAAATCTTTATACATTGTTATGTTTTAGGAGTTTATTCCTTAGCTTCTTTTTCCCTAATTTATGTCTATTAAATACCCGCATGGGGGTCTCCACCATAGTCTTTTACCAAAATTATTATTAAAATATTAAAAAGTGAAAAGAGAGAATGTAGATAAAGAAGAAAGTAGAAAGTATGATTTTATATAAAGAGATTTTGACTAAACCATGAGAGACTCCATTGTATATGTGTCATTTGATAACTGATGTAATTGCATTTCTATTTAAATTTTATTTGTTTAATATATTTATATTATAATTAAACGAAGAATAGACTCTTGGGAAGAAAACTCCTCCCACTAATGATGTTCTAACTATCAAATACTCAGTGTAGATTTTAATATCCATATATTCTCGCCGATTGCAGGAAAGAAAACAAAATGCATCCTTTTTAAGAACCCGAGCAAAAGTTTGTAAGTATGACAATGGATCTATCTCTTATAGGTACAGAAACAACCAAACAATGCGATGATTATGTTAATATTACTAGATCCGAGACAAGAAACAAAATTGATACTCCACTCACAAGTTCATAACAAACCGAAATCAACAATAAGCAAAAGGACGAGCCTGCCATAACAGGCATCAACGACCCTTTTAACACTTCGGGATCCTTCATGATCCCTCATCGCCTAAGCTCTTGGAGTCTGACCTGACACAACAACATACCAATAGAAGAAGATTCTGGAACTCGAATCACCATACCAAGACCGATATCTCCCTTACCAACAACACATATCCTTGAAGAAAATAGTCGACCTTCGACGTATGTTCGCCATTCTTATAAGTAAATCTCAAAGTAAAGACTAACTAAAGAAGAATAAGAACTTGGAAAAAATGAAAATAATATATATAAATTTTGGTATCAAAACATGTGTATTACAATCATATTGCAATAGTACGATTATACTAATCATCCATTCATAAACCTACCCCACTAACAAATCATTTCCATGATTAAATTCTTTATTCTAACAAAATATAACCTTCTCGTGGCTTCACTAACTCTTTACTTTAACTACTTCATCTATGAGTGGCTTTTTTGGTCTTAACAATAACAATAAAAACACAAAGTGATCCAATCCAACAATATCTTTAATGTTAAGAAAGACAAAAAGAAAATTTTCGCATGTCCTTTAAAACTATGAAATATCATAGTTATTCATAGATACATAGATATATTTTTGTACTGTATGAATTCTATTATTTCAATTTTTTTATATTTGTTTATCTCTCGTATAATTCTTTATCTATTTTTTTATTGAATGAATGTTAAATTATTATTCATCAAAAAAAAAACCTTTTTACATCCTATATCATATGCCTCCCTTTCTTATATAACGACACTACTTCTTAAGCTATACAGAACTGTAAAAAGTGTCATATTCTCTGTACTAAACCAGTACTGTAATCCCCTTTCCATTCCCTTTACTCTCTTCCTTATCATGAGGCTTAATTTGTTTCTAATCCCCTTATCAATCACCTTCTTCAAGCCAGCCAGAGGCCAACAGCTTATCCCCGTGCTTTAACTTATTTCTCTCACACCATAAAGCATAAATAGTAGCCTGAAACGAGTATCTTATGCAAAACAGATCCCTCTTCTCCATGTCTACATTCGATATCATTCCCACAATAGTACTCCACTCAGTTGAATAAGAATCCCCCCAACATTCCTTTAGTGAGATACTCCCACACTTGCATGTGTAAGAACACTGAAAAAATAGATGGTCTCTTGATTCCTTTGCATTCTTACACAACAAGCACTTAGCTCCACACCTTGACTCCACTTGGCAATTCTATTCAATGTAGACAATCTATTCAGAGATGCAAGCCAACTATAAAAGGCGAACTTGGCGTAGCCTGAGAGAACTAAATGCAACGGGTCCACTCATACTCACTCTTTATTTCTCTATTAATCTCCAAGTTTCACACGTTGAAAAACTTTGCTTAAACCCAGACTCTCTCATCCACAAACTAACATCCATCTCTAGTGAGCGCAGCCTCTCTTTAACTCTAATCAGATCTCCTTCAATCTCATTTAGCAAATCCGCACGGTGCCGTCTTCTTCTCCTCCTATTCATGACTGCTTCCTCCACAGTAGGCCCATCTTCGAATAACCAGATCAATGATGGCTCTATCTCCCAACAGATCAAAAGAATGCCTCTTTCATTAGTATGACAATTTAGTTATTGGATCTTTTTCCTTCAGTCTCAATCAAAATTTTCTCATCCATAATTATTATGCATATGCTTATCTATGCATTTCTTGTGTCCGCTTATCTCTTCCTCTAGTATTTCTCATACATGACTAATTTATGCACAACTTTTCCACCTTTGCATTTTGATGTAAGTTGAAATATATAACATATATATTAAAAATGAAAATTATGAAAATATTAAAAATATAATTTATTATATGAAATTGTTATATATTTTAAAATAAAAAGTTAAAAAACATGGCATAAATACAAAATGAAAACTAATAAAACAGAAAATGTTTTTTTAATTCACATAACATTGTCCACACATTTTACACAAAATTTTATTCACTATTAGAGCTCATAAATCAGTTTTATCCAAGATAAATTGTGCACAACATAACCACACAAACTCATCCACAAGAACATATCTTACAGTTGAGAAAACAAAACAAACAAAATATGGAGAGAATGAACAATAAAAAAAATAATATAAAAATTAAAAATATAACTAAACTAGAACTTTTTTAGTATAAAAATGTGTATTACAATCAATTGCAGTCGGATGATTGTCACAAATCCTAAAGAAAAAAATCAGAGGGTCTAAATTTAATTTCACCCCTTCATAAGCCTACCTCACCAACAATCACTTTGAAATTAAATTCTAATTTCCAATAAAATTGTTAACTCACTTTGGGAGAGGAGGGTCTCGTTATTCACCCCTCATTTTGCTAGTTTTTTTATTTTTCCTTCTTATAAAATAACTAATTGATAATTTAGATATTTTTGATTAAATGTTTCATCATATTAAGTAATCTAGAAAAAAACCATTGATTTTGTTTATGCCCAATTTTTTTCGAAGTTGCTTCATTAAATCTTCAATTCCAAGGGGGAAAAAGACAATGAAAAAACGCTTTTAAAGTTTGGTCAAAATATCTTAGAGAGAGTTATGTGAAACTTCACAGTAAACCAGTCGATAACAGTGTGTCGACAATGATATATCAACAAAATATGTGGAAAAATGGCCATACACACAAAACGGATATATATATATATATATATATATATATATATATATATATATATATATATATCTATATATCTACAAACAATATATTGCATAAGCTTTTGAAGTTAGAAACTTTACTATTTCTATCATAATAGTGTTGAAGACAATATGTAAATTTCATGCAATAACTTAAAGATCATGGTGGATAAATAGTGCTATAATAAAAGATATTGAAATGCACCAGTGGAAAACGTCACATATGAATAATATTTATTATTTGAGAAAGTAGTGGTCAATGATACTCTGGGTTTGTAGAACAAATATGATCGACAATTATGTAGGAGAAAGATATGTGTGGATATTATATATTAAACCATTATTATTACAATTGATGCATTGCAAGCTTGTCTAATATGGTGCATAATATACTAAAACGAAGGATACAATCACATTAAATAAAAAACTAACAAAAATTGTATAATTGAGTTCTTATAAAATAACTAAAATGTCAAGTATAAAGTACAATATTGTGAGTGTCAATTTATGATGTAGCTAATGAATGACATTCACATGTATGCATCCAATTCAATATAGTACAAGTGGGACAATGTTCGGGCTAAACATTATAATGTTCATTGAAGCATGTTCATTGTGAAAATAGTCAGTCATGATGGACAATTCCAATAGTGGAAATGCGAAAAGAGAATTAAACTCAGACCGCTTACAAATCAAGAATTGTATTACAATTTAAAAAGTAAAGCAATGGCTAAATAACTTCTAATTATGTTGGAGTTTCCAATTATCTATTATAATATAAAATAAAATCATATAAAGCCGAGCGCATTGGTAGGTCTCTCATCCAAGATTCTAATCATTAAAAAGTAACAAAGTAAGAAAGAGAAAGTGAAATAATTGAAAATATGAGCAGACAAGTTTTCTCATGCAAGAACACAAAAAAAAACTATGAGACCTAATCTTCACCGCTCAATCAAGAGTAGTTAATTATGATTTTTATTTAAATGTATTTATTTAAAACTGATGTTATTATTACACTATGAGAACACTACGAGAAAACCTTTTCTGTTGAGATGCTCTAAGATATTTGTTTTGTTATATTTTTTGTTTAGGTATGCCAAAATCATGTTTCGTTGGTAATTATTTGTGAACATAATTTGTATCATATTTTTTCTCCATAATCTGTTGTCTTCTATAAATTTTGTATAATATTAGTACATTAAATGTTTGTCCAGTATCCTTTGCCCACCCTTAACTTGTCCATGCTATCCATTCTAGTTTTTTGGTCCACCAAATAGCATCCACATAGACGTTACATTCTTCTGTTGAGACAGTTTGTAGAACACTTCGAGTGCATCTTGCATTTTTAATCTTGAAAAGATTGATTCATAAAATGATAAATGGTGGTATTTTTGTCAATCCATAGTAAATATGTGTACGATGGAGTGCATCTTGCATTTTTTCATCTTTGAAAGATCATTGAGAGAAATGATAAATGTTGGTATTTTGTCAAGTAAATAGTGATTTTACTTTGTACCATTGCTAAAGTTTTTTCATGTTTTCGAATATATTTACTATGCATTTGACAAAATACCACAAATTTTCATTCTATCAAAATCAATCTTTTCAAAGATGAAAAATGTAAGATGCACTCCAAGTGTTCCGAAAACATGTTCATATTTCATTGTCTACACACTATTATCCACAAGTTCTAGGTAAAATGGACATATAATATTCTCTTAAACATTCACTGGGCAATGTGCGTTTCTGGTTGTAAATCTTTTTTTGTTACACTGATGGGAATCTACAACCAATAATCAAGGTCAGAAAATCAAAAAGCAAATCAAATCTTTTGACATAAAGATCTTAGAATCTCCCCTATTTCGGGTGGCTGAAATTTCGTAATCAAAGGAAGTCACTTCATAATCATTTCAAGAGCTCATAATCATTGCTGTAAATAAAGCTCTCCTCAACTAAAGGTGTGTATTTTTTACTATCAAGGACGTCTCTCTTTTTCGGCCACATCTGCTCTCTCTCTCTCTCTCTCTCAAACACTTTGAAAGTGATTTTGGTAAAAAGTGTCTCTTGCCGATTGTTGATAAAATCTGAATAATAAGTATTTTTTGGTAATATAAAGTAATATACAAAGATGAAGAGACTAATGTTAGGATTGAATTCAAAAATAACATAGAACAACGACAAAAGAAACACATATACATGCTATCAAATATAACTACTAGGAAGGCTTAGCTTATTCTTTCTGGGAAGTGGAAGACAAACATAAGAGTGAAAGTGAAAAAGATTAGGTTGATCATTTTAAAAATAAATGTAATTTGTGTGAATAAAGTTTTATGAGGTTGATAAATATTTGCAAGATTAAAGTTATTCGACACTATATCTATGCACACTAACAATATTACTTTTAGTTAGAAGGTTAGTATGGAAATTTTACATGTTGAAAGTGCTCATTTTCCTTAAATTGTGAATAGAAAAGAATCACAAATGCTTTTCTAAGTAAACAATTTAATTTATGTGTTAGAAAAACAAAATAATTTTTTAAATGTAAATTCTCTTTAAAATAGTATAATTATTCCATGAACAAAGCATCAATTCATTCATTAACATTCTTATTATTGTTAATTTTAAAAAAATGATGCTTGTTCATTAACATTCTTATTATTGTTAATGTTAAGAAATGATGCTTGGTAATGTTAGAAATGAAATAAATTTGATGCTTGTTTAAAATAACTGTAATATAATAACTTATTTCTATGCTACTTCCATTCATGAACAAGGCATCAACATTCTTTATGTGCTAAGATTTATTGAGTCGATTTGGTAAAAAAAAACTATAACTGGGAAATGTATTAACAAAGTAGCATAGAAATAAGTTATTAGAAATAAGTGTAAAAATATCAATATTAAACAGGTGCATCCACTATGTTTAACATAAATACATATATTCCAAATAGGCATAAGAAAGGGGTAAAACCATTGAGTTAATAAAAAATTGGTGAGCAATACATAACTTATGTTTAGTTATGTATATTAACAAAAATAATAAAATTTAAAAATATACAAAGCTCTATAGCCAAACTTAGCACAATATTTTTAGAGTACAGCGTTCATAAATAGTGACTTATTTAAAACTTAAAGATCTATCTTGGCCAATTTGTTCACTAAATATTTATTAATCTTATAGATTGTCACCAAATTGTTCTATTCATCTTTATCCAATAATCTCTGAATTCTTCTCTACAAAAAAAAAAACATAAACCATCCAAATTCAAACTTACCGTGGCTAAACACCTTGAACCACTATAAATCCATCACAATCTGGTATCGCTCAATGACATACAGACACCATCATTTGTTTGTGGCTTTGGCTGCTGCATTCAATACAACCACTAGTTAAAATTTGAAAAATGAAGATGATGGATGATGATATATGTATTAATGGTGGAAAGAAGATATAAAGAAGTGATGGAATAGGTGGGAAAGTATATTGAACTTTTGAGGGTTATGGGTATGGGAGATGGTGAAAATTTGTGACTGCTTGAACCTATAATGCATGATTTCTCTTATAAAAGATATGTTATCCAATGCACATATCTATCTAATGAAATATAAAGGAAGAGTTTTTTCTCTTCTTAGAGAGACATGTCATCAAATAGGAGCATAAAAATGACACATGACGATCTTAGACTTTATGAATCACTTTAATAGTTTTTTCAGCTGGGCTCATAACAGTTGTTGGTTACTGGACTTTATTTTTAGTATTGGCATGTAATTGTTTACAATAGTTGGCACGCATCTTTCTTCTCTCTTCGTATGGTACAAATCTCATAAGAATTACTCAGACGATTCATCTTACAGTTCAACTCTCATTCTGAATTATCTTACTCGCATAGATTTCGGTGAAAACCTGTTAGAGCCCGGCGAGAGTGGTCCCTCCGACAGATTTCTAACTCCATCGGCAAAAA
Source organism: Moricandia arvensis (assembly GCA_905132765.1). Classification (NCBI taxonomy): domain Eukaryota; kingdom Viridiplantae; phylum Streptophyta; class Magnoliopsida; order Brassicales; family Brassicaceae; genus Moricandia; species Moricandia arvensis. The sequence goes on from CAJHQP010003302.1 coordinate 16,504, forward strand.
ACATCTAGGGGACGTTACAAAAGTTTAGAAGTATCCAACCATCACCTTTAACGCACCTAATTAACTACATCTCCAATTCGCCCCACACAATTTGTGCATTCAATGAATCTTACATACTGCCATGTAAATCATCCACTGTAAATCAGGTCATCTCATTCCATCGAAAACTCATATTTCATTCCTTCAATCATACAGATTTCTACTCTTTCAGGACTGAGAATGGCCAACTCTAACTCTCTTCCTCACCGATTTGAAGTTGGCCGTTGCACCACCTCCATGGAGGTCCGCCTGCTTAGGTTTTGGGAAGCAAAAAAACATGAAGTATGCGGCGAGCTTATGGCTATAAACATGCACATTCTCTTCACAAAGGTAGTTCCGGCGAGCAACTCCATGATCTTCAGTCTATTTATAGCAAAAGTTGTAGATTCCTAACATGAATGATTATAAAGGTATGTTTACTTATCAAAATCTTGAACAACTTTGATCAGCCATCTCTGCAGCTAAGTTTTATGCAAATGACCACAAGATCATGATATATATATATGTAGTTTAAGGACGAGAGGAGAGCCAAACTCTTTCTCCTCCACCCAAGAGTTGTACATGTGTTCAAGTGCCTCACCTTTTATTCGATTTTTCTCTTCCTTAGGAACCCCTCCTACAATGGCTGCTCAAAAACAATGATCGAGATAGATTTCTGGTGACTGAGAAAAATGGTGATTATATTGTTAAGGACCTTAATTAAAAGAACTAACCTTCTGCAGTGTCATGAACAATTTTCATTTTAATGCATCTGAAAGAAAGACAGCATGGAAAGCTCATGTGAATGATCTTTTTCAGAAACTATAACTTGAAGATAGAGAAGCAACCAAGAAACCTTAGTTGTCTCTGTTTTACAACAGGGATATCTGAAGAAATTAGGGCCATAAGAGCCATCCGATACATTTGATCAGCTATTGATTCCTTATTTCTAACATCTCTTTTAGCCTATCCAGCCCTTGGAGATGTCTATTTCAACACAAAGATATGGATTACCATAAGATAAAACATGGAGCAAGAAGGGACATGTAAAACTTAACATCTATACATACTTGAGTAACCAGAGAACATCAAAGCAACTACATATCTCGAAATCAACTCATTTATGAAAAAACTATAGATTCCAATACAATCCACCAACAATAACATCAAAAAGAAGGCAGTCAAGCATGAAGCATTCAAGTCTATCTGTACAAGGATCCATCATACATTAAAAACAAACATCAACATATATATATGAACAAGGCATGATCTTATCAATAACCTGAGAACAATCTATTAACAAGAACATCAAAAGTATGCAGCCAAGAGCTATCTCCACACAGATCCATCAGACATTAGAAATCGAGTATCCAAAAATTATGAACAACCCATGATCTATCAACAACAATGAACAGAAACATCAGCAGTCATCAAAGTATGCATCGATGCATGAGACAACTCAAATAACCTCCACGAACATTTTAAACTAAGCAATCATGCGTTTTATGTTAGTGCCAAATAGCCACAAAGAAACTATAAACATCGATGATTTTGTTGAGATCGCACGAGAACACTGATCATAGTGAAAAACAATATACGGATCATTCCAAGCTAAAGTAGCATTAACTTCACGCGAAAACAGAGGGAGAGAAAACCAATGGTGGAAGAAGTTGGAGAAGGAGGAGAGCCGGAGACGGAACCATCTCCCCGTTAACTGAGAAAGTGGAGAATCGCTGGCCATGCAGTGAATTGCTCATTCGGAGATGAGGTTGTGGCGGCTGAGTAGCAATAGTGTAGGTGGGATCATATAAATCATCATTTTCAATGAAAATGTATAAAAAACGGAACTGAATTCAAGAAATAAACATACAAAAGGAATGGTCTAAGCTTTAAATTTTTAAAATTACCATTCTACGTGCTTCCAAAATAAATTAAAACAAATATCATACAAAATAAGTAACATTTATATGAATTATTTTACTAATGAAATAAGTATGTAACTTAAAAAAAAATAGTGAAAGTTATTATAGGAAAATAGTGAAAATTAATGTTGCATGCACTAGAGAATAAATTAAGTATTTAAGAAATTTTCGTAAAATTAGTTTTAATGGTAAATAAATATGTTTTGTAAGTATTGTGAAAACATGTAAGGTTATTGTATTCAAATAAATTTGAAATGCTAAAAATATTATATACTAGAAAAGTCCAACCATAATTTTAACACTGATATGAATATAATAATATATTCTTACATAGCAAATGGAAAATACAATGTAAATAAACTAAAAACAAAGAAAGAAAAGCAGAAATGAAATTAGATAAACTATAATAAACTAAACATATTAAAATATTTAGACCGACATAATAAAAATAAAATACAACTTTATTTCACTGCAATAATCATATTTAGGAAACTTAGTTAATTTAATAAAATTAACGTTGACATTTATACAAAAAAAATAAAAATACATAAAATATAAATAAAATAATAACATTCTATACATAATATAAACATGCAAATCATTTAAACTAAAACAAATTTTTAAAACAAGTATATGAACAAATTTGCCGCAGCGCGAAGCGCACGCACTTATCTAGCTTCTTCTATAGATTATAATTTTTCTTCTTGTTTGAAGAGTGTCAGCCAAAATTGTTAATCCACACTGAAATTAATGGGAAACTGGTATCAGTCATAAATGTTATCAAGACAATCGATCATTGTTAGCGTAAAGAGCTTTCCTTGGACTTGCGTCGCCATTACTAATGATAGTTTTGGTAGGACTCAGTAGACGTTGCAGGTAATGAGCATGGTTACCCAAATTGACCACGTTAAGGACAGGCTGTTAAGCCTATGTATGATTGTGCAGTAAATTGCTTTAATTTTCTCACATTTTTGCTTCACCTGATGCTCTTTAAGATGCGCAAGGAGGAGTGTGTTGGGTTCAGCGCCTCTGGAATAAACTTACAAGTTAATCAAGTTCACCAACTAATTACTATGTTAGTTATTTTTTCTTCAATATATTTTAGAAAAGAAAACAAAATAATATGAATTTGTTGTTATATTATGTTTTTAAATAAATAGAAAAGCAGTGTAATTACCAAAAAAAGAATGTTTTAATATTGTTAATGTCATGAGCAAAATAGTTAATCTTAAATCATAAACACTAAACCTTAAATTTTTGGTAAACCTTGAACTTTTGGATAAATCCTAAATACCAAACGCTTAATTCTAAACCATAACCAAACTTTAAATCATTAATCCTTAAACCTTAAACCCTAAATCTTAAATCTTCGGGTAAACCTTGAATTTTTGCAGTAAACCATTAACCTTGGGTAAATCTTTAAACCCTAGAATTTATGATTTATCCAAGAGTTTAGGTTTAAGATTAAGGATTTAGAATTAAAATTTAGTGTTTAGGATCTAAGGATTATAGTTTAAGATTTAAGATTTAATATTTTGTGAACGGCATTAACAAATATTAAAAAATTTTGGTGATTACTACTATTTTTATTTATTTTTAAAAGATTAATATAACTTCATAAATTTTATTATTTTGTTTTTTTAATATTAAATATAAAATAACTAAATATTATTGGTCGGTGAATGTAGATTTATCTTAGGAGATGAACCTAAGAAAAGCTCCCGCAAGAGTATTATAATCCGGATTTATTGGTTGGTGAATGTAGGTTCACCTTAGGGTGTGAGTTATGTACCTTATTCAAAGTCGCTAGTTTCACCTTACAAACAAAGAGACATTGTCGCCGAGTTTTATAGATGGACATAAATAAAACAGAGAAATTATAGCAATATTAAGTAATAACCGACCAATGAACCAGATAAAATATCCCTGTTCAAGCTGACGAAAATTCTATAATAACAATCTGATCCAAATAAGTCAAAAGGCCTGATTTCAATAATGTGAAGATGACAATCAAATTCTTCGTTTTCTCTTATAAAAAGAAGGCATATATTATATATTAAAAATATCACATAGACGACATGCAAGCAAGTCATTTTGAATTTTATTAAAATATTAAAGGTGTGCCTCCCACGTAAAAACCAACACATTCATTTCCAAACCCTGTATATAAATTAGTCCGAGACATCTTTCGATACCATCTCAAACAAATTCAAATCCAACCAAACTCAAAAAGTATAGTAAGGCAAAACAATGAAGTTATTCGCCGTGCGTCTCCATCGCCGCCCTACTCGTGATCCTTGTGGCCTGGCCAGTAACGGCTGACCAGGAAGACCTACCGGAAGCGGGAGGGTACGGAGGCGACGACGAGGAAGAGGACACAAAGTCATGGTTTCCTTTGGACAATCTACTATCGTTGAGTTATTATGATAAGAGTTGTCCAAATTTTGAGAAAATCGTGGACACCAAAGTGAGGGAATGGACAAAGACTGATCCTTTCCCTTGGTCCAGCCCTCCTCCGCCTTGTCTTCCACGATTGCGGCGTCACGGTATTCCATTTATACCTTCTTTCTCAAAATATTTATTTAACACTAACCGTTCAACTGCATAGTAAATATTAACCTTATACTGTTATGCTATAGCTAATGTTTTCGTTCATATATACACTGGTTCTTGTAATAACCATTGAGAGTTTTTTTGTCAACATCTATATAGTACATTTGAAATGAGAAGATAACAAATAGTTTGTGAATGGATAACAACTTTCAGGGATGTGATGCATCGATTCTTTTAGACCACGAAGGATCAGAGCAGAAGATCTCCAGCCAGCAAAACCCTAAGAGGCTTCGAGCTAATCGACGATATCAAGTCTGAGATCGAGAAATCCTGCCCCCGGCTTAGTCTCCTGTGCCGACATCCTAGCCTCAGCTAGCCGTAGCGCCACGTACCAACTAGGTGGTCCATACTGGCCCAACGCATACGGACGTCGTGACTCCACCAACTCCTACGCAAGAGACGTTGAGAAAGTCCCTTCAGGCCGCCGTGACATCACTGGCCTTCTCGAGACGTTTCAGTCTTACGGACTCAATATTCTCGACCTTGTAGTCCTTCCGGAGCCCACACCATCGGAAAAGCCTATTGTGGAACCATCCAGTCGAGGCTTTACAACTTCAACGCGACCCATGGAACTGATCCATCCATTGACCCCAAATACGCAGATTTCTTGCGCCGCAAGTGTCGCTGGGCCTCGGAGACTGTTTACCTAGACGCCGTCACTCCGGTGGCGTTCGATAATCAGTATTACATCAATCTTCAGAACCAATATGGGAGTTTTTGACGACCGATGCTGAGCTTGTGAAGGACCGAGGACCGCTCCGCTTGTAAAGGCTTTCGCGGAGCAGCCGGCTCAGATGTTCACACACCAGTTTGCTGTGTCGATGGCTAAGCTGGCTCAATGTTGGTGTCACCACTGGTGAGGATCGTAAGGGAGAGATCAGGAGGGTTTGCAGCAAACCTAACTCTAAACGTTACTGATTTTTTGAAAAAAAAATTTCGGTTGAGTTTGTAAAAGAATCTTGCTTGACAAATAAGTTCTTGTTCTGCTTCAATTTTAATTTTGTGATACGTTGTCTGTACAACAGAAATATGTGAATTTTGATTAATACAGAGAATTGTTGTTTTGTTACAAATATTTGTATCTCTGCTTTACATTTGCCACAGATTGAATATGTTATGTACGTACCATTATATCAGTCAAATATGATTTAACATATCTAAAAGTAACTTCTGGTTGGTGCAAGAAAAAAAAATATATGGGATTGAATAAACAGATACCTCTTTGGTTCAAAATCACGTTTCAGGGTTTCTATGATACTCCAGACTCGCCAAAAAACACGACAAGGTAAGACACCAACCAAGCTATGTTTAGAAGGCCCCAATGTCAGAACCCGAGTGGCTGGTGTTTGGTTAGCCGAATATCTTATAGGTTCTCCAATGTCAAAACGAATTTACATTCTCAAAAAGCTGCAATATCTCACAAGGATTTTGGTAAGAACTGTTTCAAACCAAAGTATCTATTTCGAAATTACGTTTGGAAATATTGGTCTTCAAGATTTTGTTTTTGAAAGAAAATTCAGCCTGCAACTGCAACAAATTATATCGGAAAAAAATTAAATATTAAATTGGACAATAACATATGTTAGCGAGTAAGACTACTTTTGGGAAGCGTGGTGTATTCTATATTTTCTTCAATGGCTATACATAACACTTAGACTTAATATCCGTTATTTAATCTGGGATTTGCTCCGATCCGTTCCGAAAAATAGATATCAAAGAATTCCGGATTCAAATAGTGATTTTAGTAAAATTTAAGATCATGACATCCGGATCTGGATCCGAGCCCACTATACATTTTAAAATATTTATAATATAATATATATTATATATAATTTTTATGCAAAATAAATAAATTCAATTTTTTTATAAATTTGAATGATTTTCAATTTTATAATAATAAATTAAAATAAAATAAATAAATAGTAAATTAGTTAGTTTTTAGTTTAATTTTATTTTTTTATTTTTTTAATAACGAATCCGGATATCCGTGAATATTCAAATTTTAGTCTGCATAACCTAACCTCAAATATCTTAAAACCCCGAATCCAAATCCGTATAGTGATTTTACGGATCCAAAGAATCCGGATATCCTAAAATACCTCAGATATTCAATCCATCGGACACCTAGCTATACATATGTGTATGTAATAATTTGTTTTCACTAGTTTTGTGATGTTTTTGTAATAAATTTTTCTTTTGAAGTTAATGAAAATTTGTTTACTCTAAAAACATGTTTTGTATGCATGCACTCCCATTCTTCTTAACTTTGAATGCTTAGACCAATTTTTTTAAAAAAAATAATTAGTATAAAAAGCTAGTTTTGTCATATCCGATTACAGATTAGACGTCGTCTAAATCAATTTTTAAAAGGGTTTTTAGTGATTAAACCCTCAACTAAAGATTAATCGTAAATAAACCCTCAACTAAAAGTCGTACGAAATAAAACCTTAACTTTATGTCCGTTAATGTTTTCACCCCTCCGTAACCTTTGTCGTCAAAAGTGAATGTCTCCCGTTAAAACGAAACGATGCGTTTAATTAAAAGATAAAAACGACATCACGTTTGCTCAGAGACAACACGGTTTCTATATAAAACAACACGAAGTTGATAAAACCAACCATATGTCGGGTAAGTCTCTCAATTTCTCCCAATTCAACCCTAATTTCAACACCCTCGGCGACCTAACATTCCAATCGATGATCTGTGATTCGCGAGTGTGCGTTTGTGAGCGAGAATCGAGTTGTCGAGAATGAATCTTCCAAGGCCAAGGTTAGTCTTTCATGTCTTTGCTTCTTACGTTTCGATTTCAGGTATAAGATGTGACGATTAGTACTTTGATTCAGTATGTTTCAATTAATGGCAGTGATTTTCATATGTTGTTACAGGACTATCTTCTTTCGGTTGTGGATTGGAGGATATTGGTCTTCAGATGGATCTTACAATGGTGGTCGAACTAAATGCTGTCGAGTGGATTTCAGAAAACCGACACTTCAAATGCTGAAAGATGTTGCTGTAACGAATGGTTATGGAGAGAATATGTGTAAGTTTTCTTACTTTTCTTGTGGAGCTGTTGGGGGAAATCGTGTGGACTTGGTAAATGACAGTGATGTAGAACACATGATTAGATGTACACAAGAGGTGGATAGCTTGAATGTATATGTCGTCAGGGAAGATGATCCATATTTAGATGATGTGCTTGTGGGAAATGTAGAAGAAGTAGAGGAACAAGAGAGTGAGGATGAGTCGTGTGACTTTTATAGAAATGATTATGTTGAGAGTGATGGGTCTGATGATGATGAAGATCACAAAATAGAGTTTTATGTAGGGCAACAGTTTGGTAACGAAAGAAAAGTGCAAGGAGACAATCGAGAAGTAATCTATCCAAGAGAAGGGTGAACATACATTTCAAGAGATCTGAAAGGAAAGAAGATAGATGCTAAATGTCGTGGCAAAGAGTGTTGCAATTGGAGACTGTCATGCTTCCATTAACCAGCAATCAGAACAAATGGTTATTAGATCACTGATAGGAACCCACAGCTGCTACCCCTATAGGTGTTGTTAATCTCTATAGGTGTTTGTTAGGATTAATTACTTTTTGTTGCAAGTCGGCTACTCAGTTAGTAATGTCTTCTGTAATAACTTTTCACTATTTAAGATGATGGGATTTTATATTTAAGTTGCAACTTAAGATCTCATTGATGTGGAACAAGTGCAAGAAACATAAGTCAACACTACTAACCGACATGAACATCATAAAACAATAAAAAGTCATAAATAACTAACAGAAAAGTCATAAACGACAATACAATAGTCATAGCCGACGTGTGGTGTTGTTAAACAACAACAAACCATCTAAAAACCACACTTTTGTAGCACAAACACCAACTAAGACATCTAAGACTTCAACCTAAGACACTCAATGATTCCAATGATCTCACTTATGTCCTTCTTCATATCAGCAAGGTCTGATTTTATGTCAGCCAAATCTTGCTCCACTACGCCAGTTTGCTTACCACAACTTCAAACTCTTCATCATGTGCTTCATCAAGCCATTTGAAGACGTGATTCTGACCCGAAATTGCTGCACATCGATAAAACATTCTTCCCGGGTTCTTGGCGGTATTTGACTTCAACACGATAGTAGACGCTCCACACTCACACCTCCTTGGAATTCCACGCCCTTGATCCATCAAATTCTACCTCACAACACACTGCTATAATTCAAACTAGACGACAGAAAAACAGAACACAAAATGTTCATATCGATTTTATAGAATCATGAAAGAAAATCATTTTATGATGTTGGAGATGACGAAAGAGACTTACATGTAATGCGACCAATCTCTTCTCACACTTCTGAAGAACCCTAATTTTAAGATTTGGGGAATTTGGAATGTGACTCGCGATTCTGTTGTCTCTGAGCAAACGTGATGTCGTTTTTATCTTTTTAATTAAACGCATCGTTTCGTTTTAACGGGAGACGTTCACTTTTGACGACAAAGGTTACGGAGGGGTGAAAACATTAACGGACATAAAGTTAAGGTTTTATTTCGTACGACTTTTAGTTGAGGGTTTATTTTACGATTAATCTTTAGTTGAGGGGTTTAATCACTAAAAACCCTTTTTAAAACAGTGATCATGACTCATGAATCTTTTCTTATGATGATGATTATTGTAATTGCTGGCGTCTCATGAGAACATTTCCTAAGTTTTTTTCGTGCATATTAATGTTAAATGATTTATAACTACATTCCATTTGTTTCACTTATTCCACGGGAATCATTAAAATGTAATTTATTTTTATTCCAGTTAGGGGTAGTATTCTTTTGGAATTTGCATTAATAAGTCATTCCATCGAGTTTTATTCTACAAATTATTAATCCAGTTACAGCCATATCAAGATCCAACATCCAAGACAATGGATGATTTTTACCAGTTTCCAACATGAATAAAATGTCTTAAAAGGCATATAATGTTGATTGGAAACCAAAATGTGGGTATAATCAGAGAAGTCTAAGGTTCAAAATCACGTTTTAGGGTTTATATAAACTCCAAACTCGCCAAAAGAACAGTACAATCCTTAGACAATTAAGAGCATTGGAGGAAGGAGTCTAGAGGGAACATAGATATGAGATGTGAAACAGAACAAGACGTAAGAAAAAAAAAAAAAAACTTGGGAACTTAGACTCGCTTGCCTCGAAGAACACCCTTACTGCGACGATTCTTCATGCCCATCTTAAACTTCTTCTTCAACTTCCTCCCAATGGGTTTAAGAGACTTGCCATGCTTCTCACCATCCATCTCCACATCTGCAAACAACAACATATAATATCCAAAACAGGACACATATATGTTACCAACACATATCGAACAAAACCAAACAGCAGTTCCATTAACCTAATACAAATTCAAGTTTACATTGATAAAAGTGACACTAATTACAGTAGAAATCGAACATACCCATATCCTTGGCGACAGTACCGGAGGCAGAGGCAGACTCGGAGGTCGTCGGCGCCACGACTTCCATGAACGGAGATGGTGGAGGTTGACGAACAGGTAACTTGGGGGCGGCGAGTGCGGCTTCGATGGCGGCGGATTTGGCGTCGTCTCTGGTTAGAGTGAACGCTTCCTTCTCGACTATTTCTCTTCTAATAGCTCTTAATCTCTTCACCCTCTTGCATCTCATCGACTTCGCCATCGTAAATCAAAGCTCGAGGAGATGCGAAAATTAGGGTTTCGACGGAGAAAGAGGGGACTTTAGGATTTGGGTGTCGGATTCCTTATATTGGTATAAACCTAATTGAGGATAAATTGCTCGTGTTTTGTATGGCCCATTTCCTAAGAATTTATTCTTTTTAGTGGCCCATTATTCATATCTATAAGCCCAAATCATTGTGCAGTTGATGCTCCTCAAATAACACTGCTACTATCACTTGGTCGAGGAAAGGAAAGGCACCTTTGCTAGACATCGTGGGTGGCATATGTAGGCTATGAAACATGTTTTGTTTGCTCAAGTAAGGACTTATGGTTCGGGCAAACATCAGTACCTACTGCTGTTTCTAGCCTTGGTCTAGTTCCCTCTTTGGATATGGCTTGGTAACATTAGTGTTAATTGACCTTTTTGAATATGTTCTTTTTTGTTTGCAATATACCGTTTTTGTTGTGAATTCTTATAGGTACTTGTAGCAGAATATGAACATTTCTTGGCAATTCCCGCTCATCTATTCATATGAATGTCGTGAGAAAAAAAGAAAATGTCATTTGAACACTATGGTATAAGTTTCTTTTTACTTCTTTTTGCCATGTTCTCTGTTTTTGTCGATATTTATATGTGCTTGTAGAGAGTAATATTCATTTAGAAAAAAAAAAAAATAATTTTCTTATTTCTGCATTTGAAAGAAAAAACTGGCATGAGATTTACGCAAATGGGACAATTTTTAAATCATGAATTGACATTTTCTCTCCAACCACATATAAAAGTATTCTTGTAACTAGTTCTCCCTAATCATTTTTTTTTATATCAGAGACTTGGTCTGCTAAATAAAAATGTATGCTACAATGTCGCCGAATTCATTAAACAAAACAAACACATCAAGACGACTTGCAAAACACTGCATACTCATTGTCTGCCTTAAATAATTTGGAAACAGTGCTAAAGCTAACAATTAGGTTGGATATTTCATTAAATAAGTTCATGTTGATTATGCAATAATTCATGTCTCCTAGTAATTGTCACATCGGTGTTGTGGATGATTCTCTAACTTAACCCCTATGGTACTTCAGCACATCTTAAAAGTCAATGAAGTAAGCAATGGTCTTGATTTTTGAGACCATTCTTTATTGAAAACTAGGGTTTAACACATCATACGGACCGGTGACCAATTGAAAAAGTCATAAAAATATCTAAATTCTAATATACGTTTCAGAATATATTTATTTTACATTTAGTTAAAAGTAATATTAACACTAACTATTCATTTTTGTTATTTCTGTTAGAATTCATAGATTCGTCTAATTAATAAGAATATTTTATATATTTTTAATTATATAACTATTTTCTATTTTTGCAGTGTTTGTATTACCTTTATTATACTAATAAGTAAATTAATATTACTCGGAGTTGCGGTTATAATTGAATAAATAAATTATGAATTATTTATCTCTCATTTAAATATATATTTTTTAAATACACTGTTATACATTATTTAAATATATCAATTTACATAATGTAAAAGTAAATTTTCAAAATAATTTTTTTTTTTAAATTATCTTTATAAGAGGATTTACATATTTTAAAAACATTTATCAAATATATGATATCATCCATACTGATTAAAGTTTTTAAATAAATATTATTATTTATTTTTAGAATGTAATTAGTGATTAGATTATTTTTATTTGATTACCTTTTTGTAATATTATAGAAAATAATTTTTTATTCAAGGGAAATTTCAATTATACCACAAGTTTGATACCACTTTTCAAATTTACCATTAATGTATGACTATTTTCATAAATACTCTACATTTGTGATAAAATAACACTAAACAAATCTTTCTAAATATTTAGAAAATACTTTTAAACCCAACCAACCTTTTATTATTAAACCTAAAAAATAATCACTAAAGTCTAAATTCAGATGTTAATATATTTTTGATTGAGTATATTTTTAAAAAGTGATATTTAACTTGTGGCATTTTAAACAATTTCTTTTTTTATTTATATATTATTTATTCTAGTTTCATTTTGACTAATATTTTTTTTTTGAAAAGTAAAGTTGACTACTATATATCACATTTAGAAAATTTATTATGTAATACAATTTTGCATATGTAACATTCATTAACTGAATGTCTCTTTTAACTATAAAAAATAAGTATGGAAATATAAAATTCTAAATATATTAGTGTATTCATTTTTATTTTGGAAGTAAAATATGATGAAACACTATTTTTGTTTACGATATAAACTTTAAAAATGTCTGTTTATATTTTTAGTTTATGTGTATAGCTTGTTAAAATGATAAAATACACCTCTTAATACTATAAACATATTTATATGTATATTTAAATTAAAAATAAATAAATTTGAAACTATGTAATATGCAAATACAAAATTAACCATCACTAAAACAAAATTGATATTTTATGTTATATGTTATATACTGTATTAAATATGCTATAGTTTAAAATATATTATATGTTGATAAATTTAGATTTAAGTATTAATGATACAGTTTATTTATAGATGATGTCATCACGAAAATAACCTGTAACTAAAACAAAAATTTATGAACTATTAAATGGTTTGTCAATATCTGGGCCAAATAATAAGAAAAATTAAAATGTGGAAGAATTTATAAATTCTAAAATTGGTGATGTGGTGTCAATTTTTGGTGCATCATTTGTCTAACTGGTTTCACAAAAAGAGAAAAAAATTTACTTTGTAACTATAAATAATTTTTAATTTATATATATTATGTATTTTAGTTTTATTTTGACTATTATATATTTTTTTTGAAAAAAAATAAAGTTGACTAATATATATCACGTTAAGAAGATTTATTATGTCATGACAAAAAAAGAAAAAGATTTATTATGTAATACAATTTTGCATAAGAAGATTTATTATGTAATGCAATTTTGCAAATGTAACAATTCATTAACCGAATATCCCTTTTAATACAAAAATTAAGTTTGAAAGTATAAAGTGCTAAACATATTAGTGTAGTCATTTTTAATTTTAAAAGTAAAATATGATGAAACATTATTTTAGTTTACGATATAAAATTTACAAGTAACCTTTTATAATTTCTTTTAGTTTATGAGTATAAATTGTTATAAATGATAAAAGTCATCTCTTATTAATTTAAACATATTTATAGGTATATTTATATTAAAAATAAAGAAATTTTTTAATTATGTAATATACACATAGAAATTAACCATCATGAAAAGAAAAGAATGGTATTTTATATTTATTTATTTTAAATATATATTATGTAGATAAATTTAGATTTAAATATTAAAGTTTATTTGTAGATGATGATATAACGAAAACAACATGTAATTAGAACAAAATTTATAAACTATTAAATGATTTGTCAAATATTTGGGTCAAATAATAAGAAAATAAAAAAATTGGATGAATTTATAAAATTTTAAAATTCGTGATGAGGTGTCAACCTTTCATGCTTTTGCTTAAGTAGTTTTATGAAAGTGAGAAAAATCTACTTTATATATCGATAGATCTTATGGTCTAGGCAAAGATTGAAACTTGTACACTTGAGATACCCAGTTTTGTAGCGTTATCCACTTGATTAAGCTTTAAGATTAGAGAAGAAAATGATAGGATCTCACGTTTGCCTTACGTTCTAAGTTATCGTTAAATCTTTTATTTTGTCTCGTTAATTATTTATAAAATAATTTTAGAAAAGGAAGAATGAGAATAAAAATAAAAGAAGTTTGTTGAAATAGTAGTTGCAGAGACATGGTTAGTTCCGCTGACTCTGTCAAGTCATCTTCTCTCTCGTTTACTTTACGTTAAGATCTCTTTCTTCCTCCAGAAAACAGAGACATCCACTTTCCTGCAAACTCAATTCTTTTCTCTTTGCAACTTTTTCCCCATCAAAGCTAACTCTTTCTTTCCCATGAAAACACATAGAAAATGAAGACAGTTTGAATCACTAAACTCTCTTCAAGATCTTATCTTCTCGTGAAAATCGACAGAAAATCGAAAAACAGGAAAACCCATTTGAGAAAAATCATTACTTTCATATCAAAATAGCAAAAAAAAAAAAAAAGCATTACTTAAAATTAGAAGATAAAAAAAACTCTGTTTTTCTAAGCAGAAACAATGTCTTTGATCAACAAAGGAGCCGCCACCTTGACTCTGTTTATAGCGTTGACCATGGTGATCGAAGGCGTTTTGGGGAGATTCATAGTTGAGAAGAGCAGCGTGACGATCTTAAACCCTTTGGCAATGAGGTCGAAGCACGACGCAGCCATAGCTAACTTCGGTGTGCCAAACTACGGTGGTTACATGATCGGCTCCGTCGTATACGCCGGTAAAGGAGCTTTTGGATGCGATTCGTTCGACAAAACTTTCAAACCTAAATTCCCTCGTCCGACCATCTTAATCATCGATCGTGGAGGTAACTGTTTCATTGCCCTAGACTTGGTTTCTCGTTTATTTATCCAAACGGTCCAACTTCCAAGTTTCTGGAACTTAGACCCGAACCGAGCCTGACAACTTAACCATATTGAAAACTTTCGTTTTCGGTTAATGTTTAGTTATATAGGTTCTGTTCAATTCGATATATTTAAAGCTCGGTTATAAATTAGGTTATTTCAGTTTTCCATTTATTTTTAAAATATAACCAATCCATTTCGATATTAACCAAAATTCCCAAATATATTACTAGAATTTCTAAATGCTAAAAGAAAATTCTAAATGTTTGGTTTGGTTTAACTTGGTTTTGGTTTAACTCAGTTAATTCTTTTTGGTTAAATTTGGTCTCGTTTTTTATCCAAACCCCTTAGGAAATTAGAGAACTAATCCAACTTCCAAGTTTCTGGGATTTTGACCCAAACTCAACAGAAAATTTTCGAAGGTTATAATTTTGGCATATTAATTTTTTTTCATAATTTCAGTTAAATAATTCTTAGTTCGGCTTTTCATTTAAAAATATAATTATAACCAAATCATACTAGTTATAACCAAAATTTCAAACTGATCTAATCATCCAAATTAACGAAAAAATTAACTTTCTAATCGCGATAAACAAAAAGGTTTTAGGTAAGAATTACTAACCGAACACCAAACCAATCCAAAATTTTGTTTTGCCAACCGAACTAGCGGAAAACCGAATTACCTAAACCGGACCGCATGCCTATATGAGACTCTGTATTTTAGAAAAGAAAAAAATAATCTCGCGTTAATCTCAATTTTGTGGTTTGTTTTGTTTTTGCAATAGAGTGCTACTTTGCATTAAAGGTATGGAACGGTCAAAAATCGGGTGCAGCAGCAGTTCTAATAGCAGATAACGTAGACGAGTCATTGATAACAATGGATTCACCTGAAGAATCCAAAGAAGCTGATGACTTCATAGAGAAACTCACCATTCCATCTGCTTTAATCGACCTTCCTTTCGCAAACACTCTCAAGCAAGCTCTTAAAAACGGAGAGGAAGTAGTCCTCAAGATAGACTGGAGCGAGTCACTGCCTCATCCTGATGAGAGAGTTGAGTACGAGCTATGGACCAACACCAATGATGAGTGTGGTGCACGTTGCGATGAGCAGATGAATTTCGTCAAGAACTTTAAAGGGCACGCGCAGATTCTTGAAAAAGGAGGATACTCTTTGTTCACGCCTCATTACATTACATGGTTTTGTCCTAAAGATTATATTTCAAGCAATCAGTGTAAGTCTCAGTGTATAAACCAAGGGAGGTATTGTGCTCCTGACCCTGAACAAGACTTTGGAGATGGATACGATGGGAGAGACATCGTTTTCGAGAACTTGAGACAGTTATGTGTTCATAGAGTAGGGAAAGAGATAAACAAGTCTTGGGTTTGGTGGGACTATGTGACTGATTTTCACATCAGGTGTTCCATGAAGGAGAAGAAGTATAGCAAAGAATGTGCAGAGAATGTTGTGGAATCTCTTGGTAAGAGACATCACAATCTTTTTCATTATCCTTTTCTTCACATTATGGGTCTTAAACAAACAATGCTCTTATTCTCTCAGGTTTGCCACTTGACAAGATAAAGAAATGTATGGGTGATCCTGGAGCTGATGTGGAGAATGAGGTTTTAAAAGCAGAGCAAGCGCTTCAGGTTGGACAGGGAGACCGTGGGGATGTTACAATCTTGCCAACATTGATCATCAACAATGCTCAATACCGAGGTTTGTTTCATTCCTTCTTAATGTAACATGTTCGTTTAGAATACAAATATGTTACTTAAGTTGTTAATCTGAATCATGGGTCAGGTAAACTGGAGAGTAGTTCGGTATTAAAGGCTATATGTTCAGGGTTTAAGGAGAGAACCGAACCAGGGATCTGTCTAAGTGGAGGTTAAACCAGTTTCCCTTCTAAGCTAGTCTTCTTCTGGTAATAGATATAATACTAAAGTAATATTAGTTACACTTTTGAAACACAGATATAGAAACAAATGAATGTCTTGAAACAAATGGAGGGTGTTGGCAGGACAAGAAATCTAATGTAACAGCTTGCAAGGTACTTGGTTAATTACCGTTTTATCTGACTTATTTAATTCTTTTTTCACATAGATATTGATGGGCTTTTCAATTAAATTGGATTTTTATCAGGACACATTTAGAGGAAGAGTCTGTGAATGCCCTGTTGTGAATGGGGTGCAGTATAAAGGAGATGGCTATACTTCATGTGAACGTATGTCTATATATTGTTTGAAAAAAACAAAAAACATTTTTTGTGTTCTGGTTTTGCAAAAAGAAGTCATCTTTGTTTGAACGTTTTGGACAGCTTATGGACCTGCGAGATGTTCACTGAATGAAGGAGGTTGCTGGTCTGAAACCAAAAAGGGCTTAACCTTCTCTGCTTGTTCGGTAATAAAGTTTGAAACTTTTCATCCAAATTTCACATTGTTTCTTATGATTATCTCAAATTGTTTGATCTAGAACTCGGAGACATCTGGATGTCGTTGCCCTTCAGGTTTCAAAGGAGATGGTCTTAAATGTGAAGGTGAAAAACTTTGCCCCACCAAAATGTCATATCCTATACCATCTTGTTTTTTTTTTTTATTAAAACTGATTCATCTTTGTCTCTGTATACATATGTAAATCTACTAGACATTGATGAATGTAAGGAGAAAACAGCATGTCAGTGTGATGGATGCAAGTGTAACAACAAATGGGGAAGCTTCGAATGCAAATGCTCTGGCAATCGTCTCTACATGAAAGAACAAGACACTTGTATTGGTAAATGTCAGGAATAGCAAACAATCATGATATAAAACCTTAAATCATATTCTTTTTCTTTTTTTTTTTTTTTGGTTTTTCCGCAGAGAAAAGCGGGTCAGGAATTGGATGGTTCTTTACATTAGTGATTCTAGCTGCAGTTGCAGGTATCTGTGTAGCTGGTTACGTGTTCTACAAGTATCGTCTCAGGGTATGTTTTTTTTACATGTTTGTTTCTCTTATTGCATCTTTAATTTTATACTCTCTGACGATAATTCTTTTTTATTGTGTGGGGTAAAACACCAAAATGCAGTCTTATATGGATTCGGAAATCATGGCGATTATGTCTCAGTACATGCCACTGGAGAGCCAAAACACTACGGATCCGATGACTGGTGAATCTCAACAGCTGAGATTAACTTCTGCAGCCTAAACTAAAATTCAATTTTCACTTTTGTTTTAATAGCTAATTTGTTGTTGCGTCAACCTCAAGGAAAGTCTTTATTAAAAAGCTAAATTGTTTATCCTGAAGAAAAACGACTTCGTTTTTGGTCATTTTTACCATTTTCCCTACTCTTTTGGTTGGTGTAGATAAATAAGATTTTATAGGGTTACATTCTGAAAGGAAGTTTGCATTGAAAGTGCTCTCTCTCTAGTCATCTGTAAATTACTGAATGAATTGGTTGGGGCTTTGGTTATAGGCCATGTTCGTTTGGCAATCGCTGGCAATAGTGTTTGAGATCATATATGAGATTATGTTCGTTATTCCTGCAAGGAGAACACTAGAGAGATAGAGAATGTTTTAAGTCTTCAGTGTGACTCTGGAAGCTTTGATATAGTTTTTATCTATTTCTTAGTCTTATAGATTTGAATTTTTTTTTTTTTTGAAGGAATGTCATGTTTACTAACGAGCTTATGTGTTTGGTTGTTATGTTGTTGACTTCTTAGACTTAGACCTTGTAGATCCAAAATTATGCTCCAGATCACTTTAAGGTGTTCTCAGATCAGTCACCATGAAAGAAAAAAACAAGAATCATATTCAGTTTCTATATAGTCTCATAATGCTTACACGTTTCTCTTGAATCTCTTGATTTGTCAAGGAGCCAAATCGTGACTGGGGAATTACATGTCACACTATGAAGCATGTGCATTTTGAGTAAAAAAATATCATAAAAGATGTTTGTGTTGACACAATAACATGGTCAGAGTCTCATGGATATGTTTCTATCATGATAAGATATATATATGACTTCTCAACCAACACTTGAGCAAATTGAAGCTAAATCCTACACCACCATAGAGTATCTCACATGATGGTTTATTTCATGTTATAATTCTTTGGGTGCTTGATACAAATATGATGCTATAATTTCTTCAGTTGTTTTTTTTTTTTTATCTAATATACCATATTCCATGGTTCCTAAATCCTAATCCACAAACTATGTACATGTCTCTTAGGCTATGTTCTTTACTTCACATTTTTCAACATATAATGTTTACAAAACACAATCTGTAACCATTTTAATATTTTATGCACTGTCTTTCACCTAATCACACTAAGCATATTTCAAGCAGAAAAACTGTCAATGGCTGTGTTATTGATTATAAAGTTGATAAAATCAGAGAAACTAATCAATTGGCTGTCAATAATCATTTAAACTTTTAGCTAATGGGCAACGTGTTTCCACTTGTGGCGTTAAGACTGCTTGCTGTTTTTTTTTCTTCAAAATTCTGTTGCTTTGTTTCATGCCTGTGAATCTGTGAGATCCTGTCTGTTTGTATAATCATATTTCTAATGTCAATGTCTAATCTTTGACAACATAAATATACAGACAGATATCACAAACCGTGTACAAACGATTCTGTAAATCAATCAAAACTCAAAAACTAAAGGTCTTCAGAGAAGGGTTTCACTTGAGCAACACCTTGAGAATGAGATGAACTTTGCGGTTCATTATTCTCCTAAGCTCTTCATTAGCCTCTATTCCTATCCTCCTGCAAAAGTTAGCATAAGATCATAAAACATCAGTCACGAGATTAGTTCAAAGAGTGAACCAGCCTGTTTGCTCTTACCCAATTTTAGCACCTCCCTTGCCCACAAGAATCTTGCGCTGGCTAAGTTTAGGAGTGATGAGATGCTGTTCAATCCTCAGAGACCCGTCTCGCTGCTCTCTCCAGTCCACTAGACGGTGCTCCACGCCATATGGTACTTCCTATGGTTTGTTCATAGTCGTGAAATTTAGAAACTGATATGCAATAAGATGTTATATCATTATTATCATTACCTGATGAACATGGTCTAGTAATCTCTCCCGAACAACTTCAAGAGATATGTTCTTCATGACTTCTTCACTCATGGTGAAGGGATCTTCCTCCCATGGCTTCTTTACTGCCTGATCCATTAAATATTGGCTAAGATCCTTAACTCCCGATCCCTTGAGTCCTGATATCATGAAGTACCTAGAACCACATACTTTCAGTTGCAGTTCAAGAGACTACACTGTTAAACTGAGTCAGGCAAAATCAATCTATCTGACCTTTCATATGCTGGAAGATTTTGAAACTCCTCAGCAACCTTTAACAGATCTTTCTTCTTCTCAACCAAATCAACTTTGTTCATACACAAAATGCGCTTCTGTTTCGGATTTGCTTCCTCTCCCATGTATGTGATCAAGCGTACAACTCTTGAATCCGGACTAAACAAATCACACAGAAAACACAAATTTAAAACTACAGATTTAAGTTTAAGAGAATTCTATTTCCATTGGTTTACGTTCTAAAGCTTAAGGATAATCACGGTGAGATTCAAGTAAACCCACCACTTGATGCTATTAAGTAGAACTTCAAGTTACGAGATAGCTTTGTCAAGAAAATATGCGAAAGCTGATAAAGTAGTAGACAAACGAGTGACTTACCTAGTGAGATGCCTGTGAACATCAAACATAACAATGAGAACATCAAAAAGGTCAACAGAAGTCCAAGCATTTTGCACACGAGCCTTGATGTCTTTGTAACCATATCCACTCTTCTTCAACATTAAACCCGGAGTGTCAAAGAAACACTGCAAAGTTGTTCCAAACCATAGTATTCAATATCTTTCAATCTAAAAATTATTGCATTTAATAACAGAAACGCTAACCTCCATACTTAAACCACAAGGAGTTAGTTTACAAACGCAAGAGATATAAAGAGAAAGCTTACAACTTGTGTATCTCCTTTTGTCAACACTCCTAACACTTCATGTGTTGTCGTGTTGGTCTTCCGTGAAGCAGCTGCAACTTTTGTTCCTACCTGAAACATTAAACGAGTTTGTGCATAAACATAAACACAATGTCTATAAAGATGGAAACTTTTTCAAAAGAAACGAACCATCAAGTTAGTGAGGGAAGATTTTCCGGCGTTTGGTGGACCGATGATGCCAACATTAAGAGACTTCTGATCTTCTTCTCTAACCTCACCTTCACCGAGTTCGTCATCGGCTGACTCAAGCGCCGCCTCCAAGAGAGCCTTCGCTAGAATCCTTGACCTATCAATACCACTATCATCATCATCATCATCTTCTTCTTCGGAGCTATCTTCTTCTTCTGGATCTTTCAATTTACCTTTCTCTTCTGGAAAGAGCTCTCTCTGTACCCTTGCCCTGTAACCTTTATCCCAATTAGGTTGCTTTTGGTTGGGATTTTTCAAAGACTCCTCAGGGGTTGAGTATTGACTGCTATCGAAAACAGATTCGCTGGTGGGTCCGTCTCCGTTGACGGAGGTGGGTTCGTCTAGATTCGGCTGCGCCGAGTAGAACCGGCGGAGGAAGCTGTGAGGGAGGTGATGGGGTTTACGACGAGGAGCCGTCGTCGACGTCGTTCGTGAGATGGAAAGTAGTATTCGTAGAGATCTAAAAGCTTTCATTTTTGATGGCCAAGGAGCGATCTCGCACTCACAAAGTAGACAACTTTGACGAAATGTAAGAGAAGAGGATTTCGAGGGTTTTAGAGTTTTTTTTTTTCCTTCACCAGAGATTTCGTCTTTTTTTTATTTAGGAGAGTGGTGAAAAAGTAATGCAATATTACAGATAGCTCCGTTTGTTTTAACAAACTCCACTTTACATCTCTAACTTTGTATTCGATCCTTTTGAGTCACATTCGCAGTTTCAAGTTTCAAATGAGTATCTTAATTACGCTACAGCAAAATATCCGGATGGCAAGGTTTAAAACCAAAATATGATCTTATATAAATCTATACTATTAAAATAAACGTCATGTCTTAATTTAGATTATCTTTAAAAAATTTATTAACTTTTACATAATTTAATCATAATATCTTTTAATATCTTTATTTTTATTTGAAATATTAAAGACAATTCTAACCAAATATTTTTAAATCTTTTACTCATAAATTTTCGAAAATTAATCAATTTTTATTTGACTTATCATAAATATAATTAGAAACTAAAATTAATTTATTTTTGATTTATAAACAAATTTGAATTATTCATTATTTTATTTGACTTATCATAAATATAATTAGAAACTAAATTATATTTATTTTTTTGATAAATATTCTTATATAAATTATAATATTATAGTACTAAAAGAAAACATGTACAACGGTGCGGATCAAAATCCTGTTATAAAACTTAATTTTTTATATCTGAGATTTAGATCGGAATCCGAGTTTGACCAAACCAAGAAATTTACAAACCCCAAAAATATTTAAAATATTAGTTATATATCAATACTCTAAATAACAATTGTAATAGCTATTTTTTTATATAATTCATATATTTTAAATATTTTGAACATTTTTAACTTTTTGATTATTTTAAATATGAAAATCTAAATCTGAACCGTATCAAAAATTAGAGTCTGAAATTTTGGTTCTCTAAGCAAATATCCGAACCAAGCTAAATTCAAACCAAAATTTTAGAATAGTAGACCAAAATCTCTAGAACTGGAATACTTGGTAGTATGAAATATGAGAAATTGTTAAAATACCACCTTCTTTGTACTATTTTTCATTTTTATCTAAATCATATTTACCCTTATTTTTTAAAAGAAAAAAACACACTTATAACTTTTGGATTAATTAATCTAATACTTAGAGTTTAGAGTTGAGGGGTGGGGGTAGGGTGGGATAGGGTTTAGGAATGTGAAATTTAAGATTTAATTTTTTTTTTTTAAAGTGTCTCTTAAAAAATGATATTTATGGAAATGTCTCTTTAATGAAGGTAAAGATGAAAAGTGGTAAACTTGAAATTCTCCTATGAAATATCCGATCAAATATTCACTTTAGTTGACAATAGAGTTGTAAATATGGGAAAATGTCAAAAATACAATTTTCCTAATACCACTTTTCATGTCTACGTTAATCACTTTTACCCTTATTTTTTAAAAGAAAAAATAAACTTATAATCATTGGGTTAATTAATCTAAAATTTAGAGTCTAAGGATGAAATAGAGTTTAAGAAAGTAAAATTAAAATTTTAATTAATTTTAAAAAAATTATCTCGTAAAAAAGTTGTATTTATGAAAATATCTATTTAATAAAAGTAAAAATAAAAAGTGATATTAATAATGAGGTAAACATAAAAAAATTTCTGTAACTATTGCATATATATATGTAATAGGTTGATGAAAAGAATATTATATTTTGTTTTGGGTTATATACTAAATATGTTCAAATATTTAGGTTGAAACTGTATTATATAGTAATTGACAGTCAGAAAAACAAGACCTGAGTTCTTTCTCCAAGTCTCCAATAAAAAAATTTTGAAGAGGACTAAATCTTTGCAAAAAAATCTCTGAGATCCCTAAAATAATGCACTGGTACCTAAGAGCACCCGCAATGGTGATCCTTAGCGGAATCCTTAGAAAAAATAATAATTAAATAATCAAAAAAGTTAAAGATTCATCCAAAAAAAATTCTTATATAAGGATCGATTCTTATACTATTCACGACACGTGGCGGTCCGTGATTGGTTGATATTTATTTTTTTTTATTTTTTTTTTTAAATCTGAAAAAAAAAAAAATTAAAAATTTAAAAACACTATTCCTAAGGACTCGCCCTAACAAATAAAAATACAACATATAGAGATAGGAATAGCATAAAATTCAGATCACAAGTTCAGGCTTCTGAAAATCTGAACTAAATGTGAGTCAAAGAGTTATCACAAACGACCACCATCATCATCGCCTTGGTGCAAAAACTCTAAAACGCCATCCGTCCGGCGAGCCTACTCTCTGAGATACGTCTGTCTATGGCTGCATTTATCGAGTTCATCTGCAACCATTTAAAAAAAAAACAGAAAACGGTTCTGAGTAAATAAAAAGTTGGATGCTTAAAGGCCACTAAGAGTTTTCTTTTCTTATAATTCCTGAGACTGTGATTGTTCAAAGCTACCAAACTTTGCAAACTTGAATGAAAATTAAAGAAGCTGACCTGGTTTGAAACCAAACCTGTTTGAGTGTGAGCTCGTGGAACCAATCACCACAATTTCATTTAATATAATACAAGAGCATAGAGGATACATAATGAAGAACGAGCAGATACAAACACGATGGTTTTACTATTCACTGCAAGTATTTCACAAGCTACACAAACCTATGTCCTTATTCTCATATTCTAAGGGAAGAAATTATGAACTGAAACCTATAAAGGTACCTCTTAGCATAGAAACAATAGGCTCTGGAGTTTATAGAAAAAAGGCATTAATAAAGCCAACCGAATGGGTTAGAATGTAAGGCAAACTCTCCTCTAACTTGAAAATCAGAACTTACCTGGCTTGTTTCATCATGGACTTTGTATTTCGGTAAGGACATTCTTCTTTCCTCCTGCAAATACAGACACAACGAGTCAGAATTAAAAAGATTCGTTGATAACACTAGTACAACATGTAAAGGAAGGAAACTAACCATAGACATGGCTTCATCATCCCATACAAGGTAGACCTCATTAGGCTGAGAGCTAGTAGGAGCTTTATTTGCAATCACAGGAGGCGGACCAATTGAAGGACCACTAGTGTTTGGACCAGAAGCATACGAATGAGAGTTAGTCCCACCCACTGCAACACAACATAAAAGAGATTAGAAAACAGCTGAGCTGAGTCGATGCAAGGAACTGATTCTAAGAACAAAGACTGAACCTGGAAATGAGTTGTTAGGCTGATATGGATTTGCTGATCCTATGGTGGCATCGGCATTAGGTGGCTGTTGAGCCCCACCAAGGGGAAGGGGAGCAGAAAACTGAGAAGCTTGAGAAGGAGTGATGCTATTCACAACAGGGAACAAAGGTTGAGTAACCGTCATTGCGGGAGATGTTGGTTGAATCCCAGGAGGAGTGACTCCATTGACAACAGAAGATGATGTTGGTATATTCATCCCCATACCATGAACAGGAAACAGTTGTGGTGGTCGATACCCTAAATGGGCAGGTGGAGGAACAGAACCTGGTGGATTATGTGGATACCATTGTTGTGGACGAGGAGGAGGCATAGGCCATCCAGGACCAGCAGGACGTATAGAAGGACCAGGATAATACCTGTTGACACAAAATTATTTAACATAAGGACAAAAAAGCATAACGGTTATAAGGAAACATCATCTTTCATCCCTTAACATGGATCACAAAACTAAAGACAACATCTACAATATAGTGTACATACATTTGTCGCGGAGGCACAGCACCAGGCACCTGTTGGGGCTGATATACCATTCCATATGGTCTAGGAACTGCAGCACCAAGGGGGACGGAAGGAATTTCAATTTTTGCAACTTTGGCTGGACCCTCTTCCTCTGCAGAAAACATAAAAGGTATCACCATATGCGATAATGTAAACAATACATCTCAGCTCTACTCTTTACCTTCTTCTCCGTAGTGAGCAGCCAAGACATCAGGTGGGATTCCTTGCATTCCATATATCTCAATATCAATCGAATCTCGACCTTCTTTCGAATTAGGAACCCTTGTTCAGAAAAATTAAAAACAATGTCATGGAATCATAAGAAAGAGGAACTATAGAATCAAACTAAATTCAGACAAAATCGAGCCGTGACAAGAACTCAGTTAATCTTCCCCATGTCTCCAAATAAAAATCAAAACTTTAAACTTCCCTATCAATCAATCAGAAAGAGTGTTTCTGTCCAATAGTTTGCATACAGTAAAGTATACATTAGGGTTCATGATCAGACCTGTATGGAATCAACCAAACCCTAGACTAATGCACTAAAGATTCAATTTTTCTAAGTTCCCAGTAAACATGCACATTCAACCGATCAAATAGAGAAGGAGAGATAGAGACAGGAACATACTTTGTGACATTCTCTTTATGAACCTGGAGGACATGAATGACCATGCCGCTAGCTGTGGAGAGCTTCTTGTGGCAGACATGGCACTTAAAGTGTTTGGCTTTCTGGTGCTGCACGAGAATCTTCTCGTCGTCGAACTCTCTGTCGCAGTAATAGCACCACACCTTCTCCGTAGCTCTCTTCTTCTTCTTCCCCATCACTCTAAACCCCTTCTTTTCTGTGGTTTATTGAATAATCTCAAAATCCAATTGAAATATTCCGTCTCTAGTTTTATCGTCTTTCGTCTCCTTCCTTCCGCTCGCTAGGGTTTCTATTCGGACAAAAGCGTTTTTCTCGATTTCTTTTGCGATCTCCAGATTTCCTGTCTGTCTTTTATCTTCCGTTACTCTCTTTGTATTTATAGAAAATGACCTTTCTTATGTAATTTTGCGTAAAATCCATATACTTTGAAAATTGAATTTTTGCGTCCATATGATAGTAAGACTATGATATTTTACTGATTTATAGAAATAATTTATATAAAGTTTTCTAAAATATATTGTTTTTATAAAATATTTTTTTATAAAATAAGAAAACAGTTGATTGTACCAAATATAAATTAATTATTTTTTTTTTTTAAATTCTAGAGAGATATTTTTTTTCTTTTCTCTTTCTTCACTCTTACAAGTTTTTCAAAAGGAGAAGAGAGTTATATTATTTTTGAAGCTTTCTTCGATCTACAGATCAAATTTGTTGTTTCCGTTTGCGGATTATATACTTCTCTTGGCGAACCTTTTGTGGTGTTTTTCAATCTCAAATCGGATTTGTTCTTCAAGGTTCTATGTTGGCTCCAATTTGGACTGATAGCAATAAAGTTTTCAATCTCATCCTTTTGCTTGTGCTTAATGTTTCTTTTTTTTGAAGAAAAGTTCTGAATCCTTGAAGTTTTTGTTTTCGCTGGTTATGCTTAATCTTTGATTTAAGGGAGTCAATCTTCACTTAACCGATTCATTCTCGGGTTATATGAGTGCAAGTTTCTCTGAAGATCAAAGATTAAGAAGATTAGATTGTCCAATGGGTTTTGTAGAACGGGAAAAGCAGAGTTAGAGGATGTTTAAGGCATTTTAACAAATTCCTTGTTCTCTAGATTCGACAGTGAATTCTATATTCAAAATCTGGTAATTATTCAAGATCTCATTGTTGATTATGGCGACAACCCGCAAAAAAATTTTTAAAGGAGTACATGTTTTAAGAGTCGTCGAATCTCGCGGTGGTTAGACTGAAGAAACTTCACAGAAGTAGCAGTTTCACCGGGGATGGAGTGGAGACAACGCAATTCATAAGGGACAACCATGTAGCATAGAATTTTACAGAAGGCTTACACGTATATAACTCTTGTGATGTATTATTTTATCTTAATTAGTTATGTGTTTGGGTCTTTATTTTAACTTGTATTCCTTTTAAGTCCATGAGGCCTAATATAAAAAAATGTTGACAAAAAAATTAAAATATTGAATTCATATTGTTTAAACTATATAATCTATACTATTATTTTTAAAGTGATTCTCGCATTTGAACTCTCACATTAAAAGTTAGAAAATTTAAAATCAATTATAGTTTTAATGAATTATATATATTATTGTATATTATTTTAAAAATATATTAATAATATTAGATTTCTATTAGATAATTGATTATAAATTAATATAATAAATTGTAAAAAATAAAACGTTATTTTAAAAGTAAGACGATTCTTATATATTGTGTTATTATCTGGAAATAATATTTTTCTATTATAAAAGTTAAAATACAAGAAAAACAATTCATAACTAAATACTTATCAATCAAAACCATTTCAATAAAGATATTTTCTAAAATATTTTAATATATTTTTAAAATTTGAACTTAATAATAAGCATATATATATTGATGAAATAATAAAGAATTTGATGTTTTTAGACGTTTTGAGAACATAAATAATAATGTATCATGCTAATTTTTGATTTGATACATAAACAAACAAGTATTCATAAAAAGTTATATTTGCATATGTGGGTAAAACAACTAGTTTAGTGTATATGAAATATGTTTCATAAAATCTAAATATTGTATCAGATATAATTTTACTAAATATTATCAAAATATTTTGAGTTCTTAAGAAAAGATAGAAATAATTCTAATGTAAATATAAAACAAGCAATATTATATTTTTTTGTACTTATATAAATTGTATAAAAAAATAACTAGCTGGTTTTATGCGCCATGTGCCAAAATAAATTTTAAAATATTTTTTTTAAATAAATTTTAATTAAAAATATTTAAGAGTGTAATTAATATTAAATAATATTTTAATTTAGTTTTGATTTAATCAAATTGGTAAAATTAAGTTAAAAATGATTTTTTTATTTTATATTTAAATTTAATGTATATATACTTATATATTTAAAACTATAATTTTGGGAAAACATTATTTATTTTTTTCCTTATGAAATATAACATAGCTAAACTACAATTCCGACGGCCCGAAGATTAAAAGTTAGCCGACGACAGAGAAATCTCTGAAAATATTAGCATACACATGAGAAACGAAAAGATACAAGTAATCAACCGTAAACAAACCAAAACTAAAACCATAACCATTCAATAAATTAAAATCACAAATCTGCACATATTTTAGCTATCAAGAAGACTGATAAAGCAGATTATTTAGCACAAAAGTATTTGGAAGTAGTGATACGATTACATGGAATGCCGGCAAGTATCACATTAGACCGTGACCCAAAATTTACATCAGTATTCTAGCAGACTTCTTAGAAGGCATTGGGTGCAAAGGTACACTTTAGCACTTCTTATCATCCACAAACCAATGGACAGTCTGAACGGACGATACAAACGCTAGAGGACATACTAAGAGCTTATGTACTTACTGGGAAGGAAAATGGGGCTAGTTAAGCATTAGGAAGTTTCCATGTCGGAAATCCATTGTGTTCGACATAAGTGAGGGAGAGATGAGACTTATAGCCAAAAATGGTTAAGGAAACCATTGTGCAGGTGGAATTGCTCAATACTAAGCTAAAAGAGGCTCATGATCGACACGAGGCATTGGATTTTAAAGTAGGAGACAAGGTACATTTGAAAATGAGAATCTACCGAGAGACAGACGAGTACCGCAAGTTGAAAAGGTTGAAGCCAAGATTTTTTGGACCGTACCGCATCATTGAGAGGATTGGAGCAGTAGCGTACCAACTTGAGCTATCACATGAGTTATCATATATTCACAGTGTGTATCATGTATCAGTTGTGAGAAAAGTTGTTAGGGAACCATAGTTGATTCTCCAGCAGTCACCAGAAGATGTTAACCAAAATCTAACGAGCCAAGATGATCTGTGTGTGTTGGGAAAGAGATGAAATCTATGAGGAGACATGGGAACCAGAGTAACAAATGAGATCTTCTTATCTAGAGTTGTTCCCGAGTGTTGAACTATCACCGGATGTTTACTTGAATCTGGGAGCGAACTTTTGTTTAGTGAAAGAGAGTTGTCACATCCCAGGTCCAAGCCCAATAGTTAATGAAGAGGACCATGATGTTATGGCCCACGTAGAGAAAACCCTTGGGTTTTCCTTTTCCTTTACTATAAAAGGAGGCAGTTCATTCAGTTTTCTCTCGAGTTTTCTCTAGAGAAGCAAAACTTAGCAAAGCCCTACCTAAGTGAGGAGAGAGAAGCCGCCGTCCACCAAACCCACACCAACCACCGCGTAGTTTCACTAGAGAGGAGATCTTGTCGTGTTTTAGTCTCTTCTCGTTATTTCCTTAAGTCTTCTAATTTTTTTTTCTAAATCCAACCACTGCTAAGGATAAGATAACCCTAATCACTTTCTCTTTGTTCTCCTCAGTTTCTTTCTTCTTCTAGATTTCTGATCTAAAGTTTAGGTGAAAATCAACCTTTGTATTTGTAGAACATAAATCTATAATTTTTTATGTCTCATCTCGCAGATTTAGGCTAAAATGAGGACTTATTGTAATTTCTATCTTAGTCCATCATGATAGAAGCGTTTAAATTTTGATCAGTCATCCATATATATAGCTATAAGAATACATGATGTCTCGGTTAAATAAAAGGCGGGCATAACAATGATCTCCATATATTCACGTATCTTCTGGGAGAGTTTTTTAAAGTGTCGGTGTTATGGAAATATTTTACTTTCTCAACTAGGTTAAGACCCGCGCCAAGCGCGGGATGAAATTACTAAACTATCAAATTTATATAATATTACATGAAATATATATTTTGTAACATAAAATACATAACAGCTTGAGTAAAGATAATATTTGAAACGTGTATTTTAGTAAAAAAAAAAAGAGAAAAGATTGAGATTACGTAAATGGACAATAATTAAACTTGTCACATTTTTAAGTGGGTCTCAACAGGGTTTTGATAATATTTAATAGGTAAACGGCCTATCAAATGTTTTTACCTTTGGCGTACTGTGGTTTATGCAATCGACAATTTTTTTAGTGGACATTCTTTACTTATTTTTAGATAGGGTTGTCAATAAGTTATCCACAACTGATGTTTGATGAGAAAGGATTCTTTATAAGAACAGTATGGTGGTTCTTTATTCAGAGTTCTTTTCCAAGAGGCGGAAACGGTCATCAAACACATCCGAACTTTATCACATGTAAGCATCGAACTTACTAATGACTTCATCTTTGGCCTGATAGAAGCATGTTTAGTTTCACGCATAAAATTCACCAATAGGCTGATATACTAATAAGGAGTTCATGATAATACGAAACAATTGGAAAATGCTAAATTGTTATGGAAGAAAGATAAATAAACATCTAGAACAAATAATTGATGAGACATGGTATAACAAAACAGAATATAGTCTCCAATATGCCTTTCTTGGAATCCTGAGCAAAAAAAGATTAAAAATAAGAAAATGATTATACAGAGTAATAGATAACTACATAAGAAAACTTAGCTTTTAAATGAATTTTACTTCATTTTGAAAACCTGTATTTTTGGAATACTAAGGGTCAAACAATTTTTTATTGAAAAACCTTCAATGTTAGAGACATGCTTGAAGCCACCATTACTTAAAACAAATAAGTATGGTTGCCAAAGTAAGAATGAATATGATCTTTCACTATTAACTATTCTATTTGTATGTTACCTTCTCCACAATCAATTCAACATTGGCAGCACATTTGATTTGTACAAACCTGTTATAACAAAAATTATAATATCGTTAGTATATAATACCAAGTTAATAAAGTTAAACGGTTTAAATTTTAAATGATTAAAAACGGTTTGAGTGTATCATGAGTGTGTTAATATTTCACAATCTTGTAAGGATGTTTGCACGTCCTATATGATCCACATGAGTGCGCTAATGGAAAATTAACCACCAACTTCGAAACACCTTATTTGAGAAAGAGATCAAATTGACACACCAAATATTTCTTCACACAAGCATGAATCTCGTCTCCCTATATAGAAATAACAAAACATTCACGAATTAGTTGCATATCAGTAAAATTTGTTTTATGCGAAAGGAAAAATAACAGTACTTGAATCTTACACTGCCGTTGATGAAGACCATTTCAATACTCTCTCCACCAACAGTAGAATATTGTTTCCAGATGGGAATGATCTTCACCTTAACTTGAAAGGCAAGATAGATATCATATCAAAGTTAGCCATTGAAAGAGAGTGTCTAAAAACTTTAGGGTTTGAGCAAGGAATGGTTTTTAGGACTCGGCATAGAGCACTTTATATAGTAGAACCAGACATGTCGAGTACTTAATGAGGAATATATGAAAGTTATTGTGTGTATATTTACTTTCATTGTTCAAACATTGCACTGTATTGCGATAATTACTCAATTGAAGCGGTTTTGTAAAATAGCATTAATTCTGAATAGTAAGGTAAATCAATACTTGGGAAATATTTTGTTAATTGTATGAAGAGATTTACATTGACTTGTACGAACATAGGTTAGCAATAAATCATAGTTTCCATTTTTTTTGACTTGCACGAAATCAGGCAATAAATATGTTTCTATAGTAAATAATTGAATTTATTAGTGAGCACCACGAAATTCAAGTCAATGCCATATAATTCAAATTTTAGAAGCCTGGCCTATACTTATAGTATCCTGATTCGATATATATACTATTTCCAAGTATTGAAACTATAAATTTAATACACGCCAAATGAGTTGTATAGTTTCTTATTGCACAACTTAATCCCTTACATTCCCCTTTAAAAAATAAATAGGTATAAACTTTGTAATATACGATTTGTTGAAACTATACGACCTTGAACCACACAATTTTACATTAATACAAACATTCCTTTTTGTGAAACTTAAGAATCCTCTAGATACTATAATATATAATAGCGCTATTAATTGGATGTATTACCCGTTATAACATATAAGTTTATGGAAAGGCTAAAATAAATAAATGTTAAAAGTATAAAATCAAATAAAAACACCATTACATGGTTTAACGTGAACCATGTATTACAGTAGTACATTAAACCAAAGATAAGTTATCGAAATCTAAAATGGTTTTTGATCAAACAAATGACTGCTAGTTTGATTAATAATCGAAATCTGGGAATTTCTCAGACATGAAACTACCCTAAGTTTAACCATTGGAAGGCATCCTTAATTAAGTCTTGAACCACAAATATACCTTAGGTTATGACCCGCCTTGGAATATTAAAATGTATGCTTATCCTTGGTTATTTATTTTAGCCTATATTGAAGAAAAAAACTAATTTTTAGATGTCTCGAGAAAAAAAACTAATTTTTAACAATTATTTATTTTAGCCTATATTGAAGAGCTCTATTATGCAAAATGGCTTTGGACAAAACAATAACTAATTTTTTTTTGTTTTGTAGGTACAAATCTAATATGGGATGAAGTCAAGAATCGTTAGTTGAAAATAGTGTTGGTGTGATCAAATAAATTGATAGCCGAGTTGGTATGTTCCAATAAATTGCCGTTTAGTTATAGTAAACATAGAATACTCAGTAATATGAAAGTAATTATGTGGGAAGAAATTATTTAGGCCAGTGGCATTAGTTGTAAATTTTCTAGTAATAAAAGGGTCTTTACATAACTTGGCTGAGAAAGCCTCTCACGCTGACACATCAGCAATGGCATGGGTGTAAATTAGTACAAAACTAAGGTTACTTTTCCTCCAATGTTTCTTTATTAATAAGTAAGGGATGAGTGTTTGTCGATATTCCACTACTAGCAATATAAATGATATTTTCCATTTTATTTCTTAAATCTTCTGATTTTTTTCTAAACTTTTTTTAAATTCTATATTTTTATTATGTTTAATCGTTGGTTCTATTTTCCGTCATCTTTCGTTGATTTTCTTAAACTGGAGTTTGTTACCAAAAAAGGAAGAAAATATAAGTGAGCTCCACTCCTTTTTTTTAATTTTGTTGGCATGAATTCCAAGCAACATGAAAAAGTATACCATAAATGGTTTTTAATGTATTTTTTTATTTTTTCTTGAAATTTCTATTTTTGGATTCTATTATGTATTTTCAATAATTATTTTTTGATGACTAATTTTTTCTCTAATCTCAAATAATATTATGCATTTTAACTAAAGTTTGTTATTAATATATTATATATATATTTATTTTGAAACTGATTTTTGTAAAAATAATTATTTTGATTATGTTTTAGTCTTTACTTTTGGGTTTATAATTTTTTAAAAAAAATTATGCTTGATTTGGTTACAAAAAAAATCAGAAAGATTCACCTCTATTTTATTCGTTCGTCTATGTGTGATGAAATGTGAATAAAATATCGGATATCAATTTCTTTTGTTCCTATGATTTTTTTCTATTTATTTTTGAATTTTATGTAATTTCATTTTTTTTTAAATTACCTCAATTTTTGTATGTTCATTAAATTAGTATTGTTTTATTTGTTATCTTATTAGTTTTTGTTTCACAGACTATTATTTTGCCAAATTTGTTTTTCTTTTAAATTTATGTATTTTATAGATTATAGTATATATTATTCACTAATAATTATTTGTTGAGCAAAAATTGATGTAAAAATTGTTAAATTGGATATTAATTACTTATTAAATATGGGTCGTTGTTAGTTTAATAGATTGATTGAAATAATTAAAAAAAAAGATAAAATTTTTGGATGATTTATTAATATTTAAAATGTTGAAGTGTCAAACTTATAGAGTATTTAATTATAGAGGTAGAGGTTTGTGGAAAGAGCCAACTCTTTTACATTTATATAGGTAGATTATATTATGTTTACTTGCTTTTTAAACTTATTTTTTCTCCAAAATTTACTTGGTTTCAAATATATGTTTTTTTTTTTTTTGTTTAACCTGGGGGTATCCCAGGCCCAGAAGGCCCAGACTAATCCCCAAGGGGAAGGAATGCCCACGGATAGACGCCCCTCCCAGTTTTTCAAATGGGCCGAAAGCATGACCCATATCCGTGTGGGTGACAAGAGCGTTGCAAGGTAGTTCCCTCCAGCGTGAATCGAACCCCCTACCTGGGTGCAGGCGGGGACCCGTCCCAACCATTGGGCTACAACGTCTGGTCAGTTTCAAATATATGTTATGTGGTATTTATATATGAAAAATATTATTCATCAAATAAGCTACATTCATTCTTCTTATCTTACATACATTAAAATTTAGAGGGTGGTATTGGATCGAATAATTTAAAAGAATTCAATTGAGGATATAAAGAATAGGTTTTAAAGTATTTTAAAGGATTTGGTAAGAATTTTAACTTGTTTTTCTACTTCTGATGTTTTGGATTTTGAAAGAATTCAAATGAATTTGATCATATCAATTTCTCTAAATTCTATGAACTAATCTTTTTACAAAAAGAGAAAAATTTATAAAACTTTGACAGACAAAAACTTTAATCATTTTTAGTTTTATATAAAAGAGAAAATTATTCTTTTTTTTTAAGAAAATGAATAAAAATTTTGACTAATGAAAATAGTAATAGTCAAACAAATCATGTATGATTATGTAAATATGTAGCCATTGAAGAATAAGATAGTTTCACAGAAAGATAAATTACAACATAATATATTTTATAATTATTTATCTAAACAATAAAATATTTTTAAATTTATAGTGAATATTATGTTTACAAATCTTTTATATAATAATGATTACTAATTTTGACGTATATATCTGATAGATAAAAAAATATAAAGAATTATTTTCAAATTCCAGCTTAAAGGCTTAGAATTGATTCTTTACAATTTTTAGGAAATTTTCCATTAAATTCCATTGAAATACAATTACTATAAAAATTCAACAAAAATTGAATAACACAAAAATTTAATGGAATTCGAAATTCACTAAAACCAATAACACAAGAATTGATAAGAAATGGTGAAATCATTAATTGAATAACATAAAAATTTAATGGAAAGTTCAATTCCTTTGAATTCATTTCAATTCCTAAATCTAATACCCCACCTTAGTATTTAAAGTGGTTAACTAGATTTCAAATATTCATTTCTGATACTAATTTGAATTTTTAATCAGGTTTGGTACGATTTTAGTTACAAATTCCATGAGTATATTTTTTACCGGCTAATTTATAAATTAGAACTTATACGTGGGGTCATATTGTAATATTCTACTTTTGTTTACTACGTCGTGTGCGACAGAAGAGAAGGCTGCTAAATCGGGTTTGGAGAAACCGGCGAGAAAGGTGGAATCTTTGGGCTCGAGACAATGAAGAGCAACTGGTTTAACTTGTGTCAGGTCTTTGTTATCTCTCTTGAGCTGTCTGTCCCGTCCGATATTTGACTCTTATGCCCCCAAACTTTTCAGATTGCGAGAAACTCATTCATAGTTACATCGGCCGTGTACGGTTCCATCAAGTTCACCTTCTTAGTCAGTGATCAAAGAAGCCTCAGCTTTGTAGCACAAGGTAAGTGTGCTTCATTCTCTCCTTCTCGTTTAGCTTGAAGAACCAAACCGCATGGTTCTGTTTTCAACTCTACTGATCTCTCTGCAACTTGTAATTTGTAGACAAATCTGACTCTTTCGTGTTGAAATCGGAGGAGTCCAACAATGCACTGAGCAAATCTCAGGGTTAGATAAAAAACAATCATATCTTTCTTTTCTTAGTGTGATGTGGACCTTGTAAGTTGTTTAGTTCCATGTTTGATTATGGATAGTTTATATTTTGGCTTTTATTAATTTGTGACTCTCTGGATATGTTATCAAGATGATGACCACCTCAAATATATTATTTTTAAATAAGACAATATTCGTGTTGCTCGATATAAAGTCATAATAAAGAAAACAAGTTTCTAAGGCCAACTCCAATGGTAATTATTAATGGATTTTTAACCAATTAAAAACTTTTTAAAATTGAAAAACAATTAGTTGGGTCAGAAGAAGTTCTTGCGGTAAATTTTGAGAGAACCGTTTAAAACTTTTGACTAGAGATATCCATCTTTTTGAACTATTTTTATTATAAATACAAAAATTAAATTAAACTAAACCATTGTTAAAGTATTAATATTTTCCATCACTAGAAAGCTAATGTGGGTATTACACCATTGGAGGTGCTCTAAATACGCTTGAATAGCCGATTATACGACCGAAAACTCAGTGGTCGGTGGGTTACCGTAGCGAGTTAATGGTGATCAGGTACACTATGCGGCTGTTCCAATTTCATCTGCGTCGTCTGTATAGTTAAAAATAGGCGATTGTTTTTTTTACAAAAAAATCTGTCTTAACCGGAAAGTACAAAGATAAAGTTCTACTCTGTCAAGCGATCGAAAAAACCTACGATCCAAAGAAAAGTTCTGGAGAGGTCAGTCTCTAAAGAGAGATGATGATAACACGCTGTCTCCATCGAAGACAAACGCCGAAGAAGACAACATTAAAAGTTCTTGAATCAATAATTAGGATTTGAGTCAATGATATTGGATATGGGCCGTGAACACCATTATCCACGGAAACTCATTAGTTTCTTAATAATTATTTAAGTATATAAATGTACTCAGTGGACATAAGAAACTTAGTTAAGAAATTATTTGATTTTGTGCCTCCAAAGGTAGTTTTTAATTAAGGATTTTTAAAAAAAATTATTAGTTTTTTTTAAGGTACAATTTATTTTTTACATAAAACATATTAAAATATAACATTTTCGACATAAATTTTAAAATAAAACATAAAAACAAAGATTACCAAAATAAACGAAAGTAATTTGAAAAAAACATTGGAGTTTAGTTGTTCTCTTCATCACGTTCAAATTTACGCCATAGATGTTCAACTAAATCAGCTTTCAGTTGTTGATGCATTTGTCTATCACGGATTCTAGTTCGAGCAGCCATCATATTGACGATATTTGTAGGGATATCTGTAGAATATGTGAGATCAACATATGAACTTTCGTTGTCTTCTCTTTGTTGGAACTCTGAAACATCAAACTGAGTGTATCCATCTCGTTCGTCTTCTACTATCATATTATGAAGTATGATACATGCTCGCATAATCTTTTTAATTTGGACTTTATCCCAAGAAAGTGCTGGATTTTTAACAATGGCAAAGCGAGCTTGCAAGACTCTAAAGCCACGCTCGACATCTTTTCGGACATCTTCTTGATGTTGAGCAAATAAAACCGCTTTTGGCCCTTGTGGTATTGGAATATATTGGATAAAAGTTGCCCATTTCAGATAAATACCGTCGGTGAGATAGTAAGCCATATGATACTCTCTTCCATTGACAAAGAAAGTGACTGTCGGAGCTTGACCTTGTATTATGTCATCAAAAACAGGTGAGTGATCAAGAACATTGATATCATTTAAGGTACCTGGAGGTCAAAAAAATGAATGGCATATCCATAGATCATACGAAACAACCGCCTCTAAAACGATTGTGGGTTTTCTCGAACCACGTGAATATTGACATTTCCAAGCGGTGGGACAATTCTTCCATTCCAATGCATACAATCGATGCTTCCTATCATCCCGGGAAATCCACGAAGTTCACCAATATTAAGTAGACGTTGAAGATCAGCGGGTGTTGGTCTTCTATGGTACTCATCGCCGAATAAATATATTATTCCTTCAACAAACTTTTCCACACATGCCCGAGTTGTAGTTTCACCGAGCCAGAGGTATTCGTCGACCGTATCAGCCGCATAACCATATGCCAAGACACGAATGACTGATGTACACTTTTGAAGTGGAAAGAGACTGAGCCTTCCAAGAACATCTTTCTTTTGTCGAAAAAATTCAACTTCGTTGGAGAGTCGATCAATAATATGCATGAACAATGACTTATTCATTCTAAATCTTCGTCGGAATAGATCTTCAAGATATATTGGAGTTTTACTGAAATAATCATTTCATAAACGTACATCGCCTTCTTCACGATTTCTTTTGATATGAACTCGTTTTTTCCTTGTTTTCCTTTGTTCTTTGTGATCACCGTAATGAATGGAAAAATTCTTAAAAGTCTGATGAAAATGTTGATCAAAATATTTATCAAAATTTTCATCAATATTGTTATGAGAAGAAGATGCCATCAATGTGATCAAGATGGTTTGAATGACTTTGTGGTAAGTGTGAGAAATAGAGAATGGAACTTGTTTGGTGAGGAGGAGAAAGAAAGATAGATTGGAACTTGTTTTGTGATATAGTGCTAGGTGACTTGTGGTGAGTTAACAATTTATATAGAGATGGATAGAATAAACACACACCCGTAAAACAACAACACTCGTGAAACATACACTCGTGACTTGATATATTATAACAACATCTTGTGACTTGAAAAAAACAACAACACTCGTGACTTCTATCTTGCACACATACGGCCAAAACATTACAACTCAGGCACACATACTGGCAGGGGACAGCCTTCATTACAACGACAATCGTGACTACTGATATCTTCTGACTCCACTCTGACATAAAAATCTTGTGACTTCACAATGACATCTTGTGACTTCTCTTGCACACATAAAACTCTTGTCACTTGCCTTTGTCTCTCTGCACAAAGAAACATGAACATTACACTTATCACATTGAACATAAACAAAACATACATAGAACATAAACTAGATCACATTTCACTAATCACAACAACATCTTATCACATTTCACTTATCACATTGAAACATACCAAAGTTCTTACATAAACGAAACATAAACAAGATCACATTTCACATTACATGAAACATAGAGAAACATATTGAAACATAGAAGCATAACATAAACAGAAACACTGAAACAGACCAAAGTTTAAAGACAGAACATGAAACATATTGAAATTACACATAACATGAAACATATAGAAAATGCAACAGACAAACTAATCACCCAACATCTCTTGATTAGCTTCATCTTGAGAGCTTCTTCAGTTCAGAGAGTGGCTCTTTTTTTTTGAAATGAGACTGTCAAGAAGTCCCATCTTCGAGAGTCTCTCTTTCACTGCCAAGTATTTTTCTTTGATACACCACATACTCTGAAACTGAGAGACAACCTGCTGATCTTGTATTGTTCTGATACACTAAAAATCGGATCTTGCTACTGTCAAGTTAACAGTTGTAGTTGTTGTACTTGAGATTCAATTCTAGAGGACCGTTTTACACTATATCTTATGAGTTTCAATTCCTTAGCTAAAACCTTCAGATTAACAGAGAACAAGGTAAAAATAAATGAGATCAAGGTACGGTTTGAGCTGTTTTAAATTTGGGAGAAAGCTAGCCTAGGGTGATTAAACGGGTGCTAGATATCATTAAGCCACACAATTATTCAAGTTTGAATTAAGAACAAGCCCAGAACATCAATCAATGGCTAGAACAACCCACTGTCGTGGCGTTTGTTCCTTTCAGAGAACAGGCCCGGAGACTAAGTTTTTGCTTGTTCCGAGTTCTGTCTATGAACAGTAACGATCAGGTCTACCCAATATATATTACACCCTAATATCTACTTTCGCTGATTAGGAATATAATACTTATTCTAAACAGTTCAAGCAATCTATAACACGGTTAATGAATAGATGAAACCCTAGATTTAACATAAAGTGATCAGATTCATGCTAGCATTAAGTTAATTTTAGAATAAAGACCATCAATGAACATACAACTTATTTGTGTGCAACTTAATAAATCCAACACCCTATCACCCTAAACTAACAAGATCGACTACTCAGCAATCATGACAATAAACACAATAAGAAATATTGAATAATAATCCATAAATCAAAATCAAAAACTAAAAATAGGGTTCAAGAAATCTTCTATAATCGCGAGAACAAGGTGAAGATTCCTTTCTCCCTGACAAAGTATTGAATCCAAACAAGTTTTTACTGAAAAATATGAAAGAAAATTGAGTTGGGTGAGTCTGGCTCTAATAATGGTTGTGCCCCTTCTTATATAAAGCTTTTGTGGCGGCTGGAATGAGGGGGAAATAAAATTAGGGCAAATCCCCAAAGATTCTGAAGTTTCCTAAAATATCTCCCATGGGGATCAAGCCTCTACTTGATCTCTGTGGTTGTTCTCCAGAACATAATTCAATTTTTCCCTTTTTCTTCATGTTTTCCTCCAAAGATCCACAACCTCTTTTGTACATGAAATGTCTCAAATAGAGCTGTAAATACCTTATAATTACATTAGAAAGATCAATAAATCTCAACCAAAGTATGCTAAAAACATACTATATCATGTTCTCTTACCAGAAGCTCCTTTAGCTGCCTTAACACCAGGAGGACATATGGTTGGCTGATCATCAAACTAAGAGCTTGATGATTGTGCTCCATCCTCACACTTTCTCTTCTTAGCGTTTGATGATTGTGATCCATCAATTTTATTACTCGCAAGCGCAAACCATTTCTGGTCGTTTTCAGCTCCTCCCAAGCATGGTGAAGGTTAAATTTTATCTTATGATCGTTGTAGAAGATCTCGTGTGCCAGTTTAACAACATCACCCTCACTCTGACCACTTGTTTTCTGTCTTGTTGCAGCCGCATAGGCTCCATAAAACTTTACAAAAAGATCATTCATCTTCTGCCACCTTTGCTTACATTTAATAGCCTCTCGTTCTTCACCTCTTCCCACCTTTGGTCTAGCTGCAAAGTAAGCTGCAATGCGCTTCCAGAAAGCACCTGCTTTCAGCTCATTGCCAACCACCAGATCTTTTTAGGTGTTTAACCAAGCGCTAATGAGCACACAATCATCAGAGGGAGACCATTTCTTCCTTTCTTTGCGCTTTGAAGGTGAGTCTTCACAGAAGCTTGGTGTTTCAGTACAGTCATTAGGAAACGATGAGGGAAGGTGACAATCTTGTTGACTCTGCAAGAGATCAACAAAATTGGTGGTCTGAATATATGGATTCATAGAATCCATATATTAGGAAGTGAGAAAGAAAAAGAAAAGTGTTTTAGGACGAGTACAAAAGAAATAGGATGTTGGAAGATGAAAAGAAAGAGAAAAATGAACCTTGGTTTTATAGAAGAAAAGAGAAGAAGTTGTTGCTACAAGCATTCATTACAGAAGCATTCATCACTGTTTTTACTCTTTCAGTCGACTAGAGATGCTGAGTAGACAGCTATCTAACTTATTTATTACTTAACCATCTCCTAACAAGCATTGATTAATCATATCCTAACTCTAACAAGCATTCATCACAACAAGCATTCAATAACCAAACCCTAACTCTAACAAGCAATCACTAACCAAATCCTTACTCTAACCATATCCTAACTCTAACTATCATTTCAAGTTTTGCACACACTGACCTCAACGACAGTCTCAACCTCTGTGCGCTTGTCGAAGAACTGGATGTGTAAGGCTGTTGACATCGCCCTCAAACCAGTCATAATTTCCAATAAAATGAACTCAAATCGCTTTCCAACTTCAACACACTCACTTATGTTATTGCTATCTAGTGATGTTGATCTTAAATACAATCCAATTCTTAATTATCTTTACCGGTTCACAACCTAAATTATCTTTAAACACTAATTGAGATGAATGAAATTGAAAGCATAAGGATGAGTTGAGAAAGTTAATTACTTGGGAAGTCATCTCCAAATTGAAGAGATCGTGAGCCGGAGATGAAACTCGTCGTTTGTGGTGGGTTTGCATCCTGCTTCTTCCGGAGAAGACGAGAAGGGACGGAGGAGTTGTCGTCAAGACTGCGAGAGTTGTCTTCCTTGGTGGGTTTCGTTCCTTCTTCTGACGGAGGAGACAGAGGAGAAGCCGTGAGGAGCGATGGAGAAGACGAGGGAAGACAAGAGAGAGTCGTTCTCCTTGGTGGTGGGTTTCGATTGGTGGTGGGTTTCGATCGGTGGTGGGTTTCGATCCTTCTACTGACGGAGAAGACGAAGGAGAACCGTGACGAGCGGCAGAGAAGACGAGAGAAGACGAGAGAGAGTCATCGTTCTTCGTTGTGGGTTTTGATCCTTCCTCTGTCACGGAAAAGACGAGCACGACGACGACGAAGACGAAGACGGAGGATCGGTGGTGGAGGATCATTGGTAGAGGATCGGTGGTGGAGGATCGTTCGTCGCTTTCCATCTCTTCGACGGAGAACACGAAGCACACAAATGAAGTTGAGAGAAAACAAATTGGAAAATAAAAATCACTCCCTCTCTTGTGTTGACACGTGTCTCTGAAAACCCCTTTAAATCGGTCACAAAAATCACATATTAAGAATCGGTAATTTGTATTTTCTTTACTTTTGATTTATTTAAATGCCTTATTAACTTAAAAACTCACTTAAGAATTTGGGATAAAGATGGCCTAAGGCCTATGGGCAAATGAACTTTTATTATTATCAGTATAATTAAATGAGTAACGTGAAGTGGGCTTCCTTAAAGGTTTTATAGGATGGATTCTTTTTTTTAATTTTTTTATATTTAAACATAATTTTTTATCACAAATTGTATATATCTTACCATCTTAGATCCCAAAAATTGTATATATTTATACCATTTTTATCAGAAAATGTATAAACTACAATAAATCAGGAAAAAACAAAATATATCTATATATATAAAGAAGTATTGTTTCCTTCCTGTGCAGCCACGTTAGAAAGTCGCTTAATATAAGCGCGACACATGTTTAAAAAATTGTGTTTCATTAAATGTGTAGGCTGATGCGTTTCAATTTGGGTTTGTTATGATTTAGTGGGCCTTATGTTTACTCCCTTGATTCAGCCCAAAGACACCAGCCGCAAGATTTTAGGGTTTCGTGTTCTTCTTCTACAACTAAACGAAGAGTCTTCTTCTTCGATCTCTGATAAGCTATGGAGTTTTGATGTCTTCAATCCATTTTAAAATCGCTTTGTTAATCTTCGATTTGGCGTTATGTCTTCTCTTCAGATAAACATAAACGTTTCTCCTGATTGATTCATCCCTTTTATCATGTCCTTAGCTCCATCACCCCTCTTCGACCACGTCTGTCTCTAATCCTATAAAAGGTAAACCTTTCTTTCCTTGAACAACATTAAAGAATTATTTTTTCTCTGAAGTGGCTAATTCATCGATCTTTTTTTCTGATTTGAAGTCAAGCTGATGTTCTTCAACCATGGAGGTGAGATCGCTCA
Organism: Moricandia arvensis; assembly: GCA_905132765.1. Lineage (NCBI taxonomy): Eukaryota > Viridiplantae > Streptophyta > Magnoliopsida > Brassicales > Brassicaceae > Moricandia > Moricandia arvensis. The sequence goes on from CAJHQP010003302.1 coordinate 59,877, forward strand.
GATTTTGGGAAGCTGATGGGCATGGATATGCTCTTACTGGATTCAGAGGTATTTCTTTAAGAACTCATGTTCATTACTGTTATTGAATTCGTGTTCATAGTTAGGTTAATTTTTATGGGTCATTGTGAAGTTTTGGTATTTGATGGAAATCTGTAGGTTTCATTGATGTTTAGATTTTTTTTTTTTAAAATATATTTTATGTTTAGGGGTTTCTGTTTGCATGTTTGATGTATGTGCTTCATACCTTTATGCTTTGGCATGCCGTTAGTGTTTATAATTTTGGGTTGTGGTGTTTTGAAATTGTCTGAGAGCCATGGTGGTTGTGGTGTCTTAGTGTTTGTAACTCTGCACGTTGTAAAGGCACCAACTTAATCAAAACTTATGGTCAACGCTTAGATTTCGTTTGGGATGGGTCTGAGAATTTTGTACCATCATTTTGACGACATATTTTAGTTTTATAGATAACTGGTGTTATGGTGAGCTGAAATGTATTGGCAGTGAAACATGGGTCAAGTCTTATCCTCCCCCGAAAATCTAACCAGTTTGCTAACTCACTTTTTAGAGTATTTCCTTCCAAGCCTTTAACTACAAACAAACTATCGTAATTCTGTTATATGCTGCATTTGAAAGATTCATGAGTTTTAGCTATGTTGATTCCAAAATTGCATAAGAGGTTCCATTGTAATAACATTACTTAAGAATATATACGTTGAACTGAAAATTTTTAAAAACTGTATGTAGTTGTTTAAGAATTTGATGTTTGCTTATATTTTTGATTCGTAAGTTAGGACACATTTTTTTGTATGTGTCTTATTAGTGACAGCAACATCTAATCTAAGAATAGAACAACACCAGCACCATAAATGAACCCACGAGTCTTATTAGTGACAGCGACATCTAATCTAAGAATAGATTTTCCTGTGGAACGCATGGAAAGACCAAGAAAAGTGGTGGTTGTTGCAGCAGGTGCATTCAATGGTGATGAAATAGACGATGCAGAAGAAGAGAATGATGATTTCTTCTATGATTCTGAAAGTGACCACATCCATTTTGTAATAATGAAAATGTGTTTTTCCTATTTTTTGTTTTGACCCTCTGTTTCTATATCGAATAGGAATTTTTATGAGTTTTTGAGTTTTAAACAGATTGGTCTCTGAAATCACTGATGGGACTTCATGAGACACATCCATTATGTTCAAAAAAAAAAAGAGACACACCCATTTTGTAATAATGAAAACTCCTTTATGAGTTTTAGTGATTTTGGAGACCCATGTGTTTGGAAGACCTCAATTTCTAAGGAATCATTTAGTTCAGATGGGGCTAACATGTAATTTTTTATTTAAAAATTAAGACCTGTTAAAACATAAAACAGAAATCCAAAACATGTGAAAAACATTATCAAAGTTTAAAGGCATATATAGGAGACTTAGGAGTCGAAGAGTCCTACACCAGAAAAGTAAACCTGCACCACAAGAATATTGAAAATTAACATCAACAGAAACATGATTCAAGAAAATAGAAATTAATGCGAAGACATTTAAAATGTAGTTAAATAAAAGAAACCAAATGTATAAAACCTTCGTATGCTTAGATCAAGGAAGTACAAGAACTAGAAAATCATGGAAATTGACAAGCCTTTTGTCATTAACTGTTGTCTATATTTTTCAGCAAGACCACAATGAAGAACATATCATGTCGAAGATATAGAATTATTCACAAACAATGGCAACTTACAGGAGTACAAGACTAACAGCTACATGTTTCATGTTACTCCAACAGCATTTAAAACCGTCGGGACTAATGCTACCAATATAAACAAATGACTAATGTTTTTTCAATATTTGAACAACATGTGTAATCGCATGGTCTCCGCGTAAATTTACTAATTTCTTAAAATTCAAAAGATTACTTTAACTTCTTCCCAATCACCAAAAATAATACAACTTTCATACTTTTTAAAAATGTGTTCATAGACACACAAAAACCATTCCACAAAATAAAAAAAAAAACAGAACGCGACACAGCCACAATACAAACCTGAACATAGGCAAATAAATTATATAACAATCATATAAAAATCAGAAATCAAAGTACAACATTAAATGAATTGAAATATTTGAAAAGGAATTTAATAACTATACATTTAAGTGTTGATTTATAATATAAAAATTTTCCAAAATATAGCAAAAAAAAAAAACAATTAACCAACCAATCATGGATTCAAAATTAACCAACCCAAGACTTCGTAGTCTAGTGGTACTACTTCCTTGGGAGGGGAGGTCGGCTGTTCGACTCGCGTGGAGGGAGAAGCGTGTCCAAGGCCGTAAAGGTACAGACAAAAACTGGCGCCGGACCTAGATGGTGGGGCGTAAACCCAACACCTGGTTAATCAAAAAAAAAATTATCACGAAAAACAAACGACAAAAAGCGCCACCTACACCTCATCTACTCATTATAATATGTTATATGCCACAACCGTATTAGACACAAACATCAAAATCATATATAATAATCTTACTTAATACACATAATCTTTGACACACCAACATTCTTAAAAACCTTAAATATTATAATACATTTCTCTTGCAAAAGCTTATAGAACATATACAAAATAATATACAATTTCATAGCTACATACATCACATATAAAGCATATTCCGCACGTAACGCGGACCGACCCTAGTAAAATTATAAATGAGAGTGAGTGATGTATTATTAAAGTAGATATATTTTTATAAGATAGGTTTACTATACATCTATATTACTAAAATTGAAATACCATTTGATACTGTTTGGAAACATGGATAGTAGTATTAAAAACATCTGTTTGAAAACATGGATAACAGTATAAATAAAAGATTATGTTTGGAAACATGAATAACAGTATTTAATACTTAACTAGGTGTTTTCCTGCACTATATGTGCAGGATAATTCTTTTAATTTAAATTATATTTTAAAATGAAATTTAGTTAGTATTTTAAATTTCGTTATTTTATATCAATATTTTAATATAAAATTTTATTTAGTTAAACATACAATTAATATAAAATAAATCATTTAATTTATTTAAATTATATTTTGAAATATATGTATATATTTTGAAATATATATATATATTTAAAATTATAATTTTGATTTTTATTTATTTATTTGGGTTAAGATATATTAAACTAATTTGTATAAAATGAGGAAAATAATATAAAATTGTAAAACTATCAAGATAAAAGATAAAACTAAACAGAATTTCTAAAATTTGTCCATATCAAAAAGAAACAAATGATATTAATAAAAATTATTATTTAAAAAATATTTTATAAAATTTTGATAATTTTGTTTGTAATAAACATTGTAGGATTCTACAAATAGATAAAAATAATATTTCGAAATCTGTAAATATTATCATATTATTTAATGTTATTTTAAAATATATTTATTTTAATGATGCTATATAAGTATTACCATATTAAAAAATTATTTAACAATATATATGTTATTACCATATATTAAATGTTTACCAAAGTAAAAATAAACATTAAATGTAATTGTCCATGTCACATTTTACCTTAAGCCATGTCATTTTTTTATTATGTCATGTCATCATTTTTTGGTCAAATTGAATGTAGTGATGACACTTATCAAAATCACTTCACAAATAATATCTAGAGGATTAATTATTTCTTTTTATTTACAGATTTTGCCACTGTATTAAAATCTATTAAAAGTAAGTAATTACAATTACAAATCTTATCTAACCACACCGAAATCCATGACCGTTAATTATTTTAATTAAACTGGTATTATGTTATTACAGCTATAACAAATTATCCAATCACTCATGTTACTGAGTCAGACCAGTTTAATATATTACATCAAAATGCATCAAATTATTAAATTTTAAAAATAATATTATGTACAAATAAACAAAAATTATTATCAAATATCTACATAATTAAAATGTATTCTACTTTAAAGGTAATTTACAAAAAATAAAAAACATACATAGGCATGTTTATGAGTTTACATGAAACACAAGTTAAATCAAACACCCACGTCTAGTACATCATTAAAATGTTTAAAAATTTAAAAAAAAAATTCAAAACTAATACCCGGTTTAGGGTCGGAACGAGCGTTTGACTCATGTCTACCACCATTTGGAACACAGATTAATTCCCTTGAAGAAGCCTGGAGATCCTCTAGAAGCTGCCATTAAAACTTAAGAAAAAGAAGCAAGAGACAAGAAGAAAGGTGTTGCAAGATGGACAGATCTTCCTACTTCCACCGTCTCAAATTCCAAGCCTCTATTACAAAGTTTGCATTCTTCTTGTTTCTTCCTCCTCTGTGACTCTGTCTCACTACTTAGAGCATCCGCAACAAGGAATCCTTAGGGAGAATCTTAGAGAAATATTAATTTTATAATCAGTGGGTCCCATGAACAGTTAAGGATTCTATCCTTAAAATCCTTATTTAAGGATTGATCCTTACACTATTCGCGGGCTCCACTGCACACATGGCGGCTCGTGAATGGTTAATTTTTTTTAAAGAAAAAATCTGAAATATCCCTATATAATCTGAAATGCCCCTTTTTTTTCCCTAAGGATTTTCCGTAAGGACCATTGTTGCGGGTGCTCTTACTCTTCCTCACATCTCCACCGTCCGTTAATCCGATCCATCACGCTGCAAACTCCGAACCTCAAACAACAACGGGATCACCGTCTTTGTAACCGCGTTGGTGCTTGCCTAAGACCATAGAGTGACTTGCGAATTTTTCATGCAACATTCTTTTGTGGAGATGAGACACCAGGTGACAATCTCATATAGACTTCTTTATCTAAGTCACCGTGAAAAAATGCGTAATGTACGTCCATCTGGTATAAATTCCAATTTTCTATGGCAGCAATTTTGAGTAGTACACGTACTGTAGTCACTGATGACTAGAGAGAATGCTTCGTTGAAATCTTCACCCTCTTGTTGTTGATTTCTATAAGTAACCAACCGAGCTTTGAAACGCTCGATAGTGTCGTCTGAGTTATATTTGATTTTGAAAATCTGTTTGCATCCTAAAGCATGTTTACCCGGAAGAAGATTGATCACGTCTCATGTATGTTGGTCTTCTAGTGCCGTATTCAGACGTCACTATCTCTTTCCATCTTTTTCAAGCATTGCCTCTTCAAAACTGGTAGATTCTTTTGATTTGAATACAGCCGCAAAGAATGCCTTCTGTGAAGGAGAGAAAATATCACATAATACATAATCAGTGAGTGGATAAGACACTTACCTGAGGAGCTAGGATGTGGTAGCGGTGGAACTCGAGGAGGTTTATCATGTAGTTTTATAGAATTCGTGACAGTCTTTTAGTAAGACAGATGGTAAAATTCGGCCAAACAATCGAAGATGAAATAGTTAGCTTTAAATTATGACTTTTCTATCTTTATTTTACTAAGTCATCTTTGGTAAACCATTACACCACTTGATATTGTTATTAGTTATTATTATATCACATAATTTCATCTTTTATATTAAAATATAAACGATTGTAGGTATATACAATTCAACCTTGAATAATTATATCACCTGCATTTTGTGATATCAATCAAGAACAGTCTCAACTATTACTAAAATAAACGAATGTAACTATATATATGATTTAAGTTTCATTTATCAGTATATACTATCATAAGCTTTGACATATACTATGAAACATAATTTATAATCCATTTTTTGTACACATAATTTATAATCCTTTCTGACAATGTAGTACTGAACCATAGTCTATGTAAATTGGATGTAAATAATGCTTTTATATTGTCTTCTTCGTATTTCAATATAATCAAAATTTCCAAATCTTTTTCATATATAAAGATCTAAACTAACAAACAAGAAAGATTTTCAAACTTTTAATATAGACATATTCAGTTTAGATTGAAAAATAAATGAGAGCAAATTTAGATTTTTAAAATATTGAAAATAACAGATTTTATGTCAAACTTTAAAAATTTGATTACGTTTTGAAAATATTAAAAATGGGAGAAAATTTATACTTGGATATTTAATATTAAAACTCAAATATTCTTTTAACTGAGATTATGGAAACTATAAAATATATAACAACTTTAATAATATCCCTCTAAATTTTCACTATTTACTAATTATTTTCAATATATAAAAATATATTTTACATATTAATATATAATCAATGATTTATATATTATCAATGAAATCTAATTAAGTAGATTGAGGTTACACTATTAATGTATTGATTTATATTTTAAATATTTTATTTATAAAGTTTATCACTATTGATTTACCCAAAAATATAAGACGTAATCTACAAATAGTTTGCCAAAACATAGAAATTGAGAACCAAAAGCAAAACTTAAACTGAACAAAAAATAAACCAAACAGAAAAAATGAAACCAAAATAGAAATAATATTCACAAATATCTGAACGTTTCGTATATCTATTAAACTGAAAAAATGGAACCAAATCGAAAACAAAATGGGTAATCGAATATTTAAAATACAGTTTTATATACCTAAAATTAATTATATCTAATTTTTAAATTATCATATATTTTAAAAATACTACTTATAAATTGAATTAGCTAAAAATCTGGATCACCCGATTAATTTGTTTCCAATATGCAAAAAAATTCAAAGTTACCTAATATATTTTATCCAAAAACTTATCATTACAATACTTATATCTTTTGAACCATAAAACCGAAAACTATAACAAACTGATACCAAACCAAAAACAAAAAAACAGAAATTGAAAGCAAAAATTGAACGTCCATGACTAAACATATTAGTGAATAAACAAATGGCTTAAAAAGTGTAACAAAAATAATTTCGTATTCTGAAAACGCAGTTCAAAATCTACTAAAAGATATAACTTTAAAAATATTAATTTATTAGTTTATAATGTATGTGACATGGCGATCTTATATGTTTTCTCAACACAAAAATTTGACAAAGTCTTTTAGCTTTTTTAATAACACCATATATGATTTATAATTTTTTGATAACTAAATTGGTGATCTTTACCCAAAATATAATGGTGGTATATTGATGGGATATTGTATATATAGGAGAATTTAAAATTTTTATAGTACAAATATCCGACCTTGTAAGTGCGATCCAAACAAATTAGCTAACTTTTTGGTCTTTGCGTCAACAATTTTCTAATTTCTACATCAATCTGAATTATTTGTTTTTGGTCAAACAATTAACCAATTTCTATAAGAAAAATAAGAATTAGTATAAGAAGAGGAATATATGTTCATTGTTTCTCACATGCAAAAAAAACAATAATCTCGCAAACACAAATCCAAATATTTTCCTTCAAATAATAAAAGTATGGCTGCAAATATAATTCAATGATTGTAATAGTCTTTAATGGTGATGATGATAATGGCGATGGAACAAGTCAACGAGAAACATCGGCTGAATGCCGTGGACCGTTGCAGTCAAAGTTGTGCCATGACCGCCGCCCTTCCGCGAATGCCTCCAGAGTTGTTACAGTAGATGCCACAGCTTACCATCTCACACAATAGGTAACTATTTCTTTGAACATTTATTTTAACCAAAAAAACAATGAGACAAAAGGTTTTGAAACAAATACCAAACAAAATGTAGAATATGATTATGTGATGTTTCTAAACTATAAAAAAATATTTCCTTTTATTATCGATGGATATATTTTAGATTGAATTTTAATAAACTAGACTATTATTTCAGTTATCGAAATAGACTATTTATTTGAAACCAAAAAGATGGAAATTATGATACAGTAAACGTTGTTTGTTTTGAAAACGTGAAGTATCATTAATTAGTTACGTGGTTAAATCTAAAAAGTCTGTCCGAATAAGTTCATATAATGTGCATTAAAACAATATAGCTTTGTAAGTAAATTCCCTCGGAGAATTATTTTCAAACACAAAATATTGTATAAAGATTTATTTCATTGCAGTGTAGATGTCAAATAGTAACAATTTGATACTATTTAATATAACTTATTTTAAGCAAAACAATCGATGTTTTTACTTTGGAAGTGCAGGCATATAAGAAATGAAGTCATGAATCCAGACTATCCACTGTTGGGCTCTCTGAATTACATTCATAAGAAGCATGAATCAATTGTAACAATATTAAATAAAATAAACTTGAAACTACTTATCCCTTGCCATTTTAGTTACATTATCAAAATATATTTGAATTAGAGTACAAAATAACATAAACGATATAATGTGTTTGTGGAATAAAACTTGAAACTACATCCCGAAGATTGTTTGTTTTATCCACCAAGTCTTAACTAACCAGCTATCAAATTGATTGTTCAGCAAATTTTATCTCAATCACAACTTTTGCTTTCAAAATCTAACAAAAATATAGAGTATAAAGCACATGTCCTTAGAGTATACCAGATCTTGCTCTTATTTTCTTCTCAGTAGCTGACACTTGTTTTGCTCTTTGGAGGAGGTAGTCTTTCTATCACCCCAGCTTGGAGAATCATTTAGCCACAGACCAAACCGGTATCTTTATGCTTAAAATCCGGGGCTTTTCATTTCTCTACATTGATTTGAGTTATAAGTGATTAGTACATTTGGTCATAAATATGTGAAAAGGATTTGATTCCAAGGTTAGCTCATGTTCTTCACCTTCTCAATCTGTGTCCCACCACTTATTCATGTTTTCCACTCGTAGTCCTTCCTGATTCTCTCCTGGCTACAATTATTTACAGCAAGCAAAGATTGTTATACCAAAGAAGATAACATAAAGCTTCAGTTGCAGCAGCAAGAGAACTATAAAACCTTACCCTTTGGTTGTTTGCATATTTTGACCTGACAGGAACATCAAACTTCAGGTCTTTAAGATCAGACAATATCTCACTGGGAGCCTTATTAAGCCAAAGCGCTTCAGTCCGTCTTTCTTCTTGAAATCAGGGTGTCTAGGATTCACCTGTAGACCAGATGAATTAGGCAAAAAGGGAACAACTTTGGCAAAATCTATCACCGAATGTAACAACTCTATTACCCGATCCGCTTCTGTTTGCTTTCGCCGGTAATCACACCATTCATCCGGTTTACCAACAAGATCAAACCAAACATCAGTTTGAGAATCTCTGTTCTTTAGAAGGCTAGCTAAAAAGAAACAAGAAGACAAATGTTCATCAGTTTTTTAAACTAATCCTTAAGGATATATTAGTTAAAAGAAAAAGAAACATGATCAGACACACTTACCAGATGCTTAGTACACTTTCTTTTTGTTCAATGGTGGCAAAACTTTAGGTAGGGTTTTAGAACCCCTATGTAGTGGAGATCACGAACCATTATCTGAACATAAAAAACAACCATGAAAGCTAATAAACAATCCACTCCAAAACTATTATAAACTAGTAACTCAGTCTCTGTTATACTTACATGAACATAAGCTTGATCAGGCTTTGCTCCAGCTATCTCACTAGCATCTACAAAAGATCTGTCCCGTGATATGAACCCGATCGTTTTTCTTCAAATGACAGTTAGCAGTCTGAGCTAATTCCCCTTCAAATATTACCGGAATCCTGAAGTTCATCTCGATTCAATAAGTATATAAAACGCATAACAAACTAACTGTAACCATTTGAATTCAGTTTTCATGGATTAAAAGCTTGATTTTCAGGTCCTAACCAGAATTTATGAACTGAATCCGAGTCTGGATCCGACCCGGAACCAGATGGAGGTCCGTTCGTGATGACGGTGCCTGCCCAGAAGCTTTCCGTCGGGCTTCGCGTGGAACTCAATGGGTTGGTTCACGTACCCAATTCAGATCGGTAGAGTTTGCGATTTTGG
>CAJHQP010003303.1:0-69690 GCA_905132765.1 Moricandia arvensis
AACAGAATGGTGTAGCAGAGAGATTGAACGAGACATTGCTAAAGAGAGAGAGCGAGGTGCATGATGTCCAATGCTGGTTTAGAGAAGAGGCTTTGGGCTGAGGCAGTGAACACGACTTGTTATTTAATCAATTTCATACCACATACATAGATCGAGTGTCGAATACCTAAAGAGGTGTGGTTAGGTAGGTCTGCTGATTATTCTATTATGAGAATATTTGGTTGTACAGTTTACTATCATGTTGATGAAGGAAAGCTGGAACCTAGAGCTAAGAAAGGAGTGTTTATGGGCTATGGAGATGGTGTCAAGGGATACAGAGTTTGGTCTCCATCTGAGAAACGAGTTGTAATGAGCAGGAACATTGTGTTTGATGAGAGTTCTATGTTCAAAGTTTCAGCTGAGTATATTTCAGAAGTAGAGCATGAGGATTTTTGACAAGCAGGTGGAGCTGCATGAAGTATAGTCGAACGGTTAAGGATCAAACAATCGTATGAGTCAGATCGAGCTATCGATGCCCGATAACACATGATTGATCGATCCTCAAGAAGAGATCGAGCGATCGATGTCTGATGAGCAGCCTGAGTCTTCTAATTCTAGGATCACCATGTTGGATTTTAAAAACATAGTGTTGCTAGAGATAGACCAAGGAGAGTTGATGTTAGGTCACTAGAGAGATATCGATTTGATGATATGGTGGGTTATGAACTACATGTTTCAGAGGAAGTGGACACTTACGAGCCATCTACTTACAGAGAAGTTATTTCAAGTTATGCGTCTGAGAAATGGTTTGCTACAATGGGAGACAAGATGAAATCTTTTGAGAAGAATCACACATGGGATCTGGTCACACTACCACCTGGGAGAAAGGTTGTGACTTGCAAGTGGATTTATAAGATAAAAGATGGTCAGTCACCGGAAGAGGAAGTTAGTATAAATCACGAGTTGTAGCTAGAGGTTTCAGTCAAAGAGAAGGCGTGGACTACAATGAGATCTTTTCACCCATGGTCACACACACTTCTATCAGAGTGTTATTGGCAACAATAGCACATCAGGATCTGGAGTTGGAACAACTTGATGTGAAGACTGCTTTTCTTCATGGAGAGCTTGAGGAGGAGATCTATATGACTCAACCTGAAGGTTTTCTGGTTCCTGGTAAAGAAGATTACGTATGCAAGGTGAGGAAGTCACTTTATCGGCTTAAGCAGTCTCCTAGACAATGGTTCAAGAGGTTTGATAACTATATGGTCAAGTTGGGCTACGAAAGGAGTCTTTATGACTGTTGTGTTTACATAAGAAAGGTGGAGGATATGTCGTATATGTACCTGGTGCTGTTTGTAGATGACACGCTGATAGCTGCAAAGAAGAAGTGTGATATTTAGAAGCTTTAAGAGCTACTAAGTTATGAGTTTGAGATGAAGGATTTGGGTGTTTCGAGGAAGATTCTAGGATTGGATATCTTCAGAGATATGTCGAAGAGGAAGGCCTACATTAATGAGGTGTTGACAAGGTTCATGATGTCTTTGGGTAAACATATCAGTGCATCGCACACTGTGAATGTTCATCTCACCAATGTATATAGTTTAGTCCGTTGAGGCATCTAGTCCGCAAGAACATCTGGCCTGTTGGGGCATCTGGTCCATTGGTACATTTGGCTGATGACGAACGTATGGCTCTAGTTGAGCATTTAGTTCGTCTTAGTAGCACGTCTGACCCTAAGGGGCATCTGGCTCGAAAGAGCATTTGGCCCAAGTGAGGGCATTTGGCTCCAAGAGCATCTGGTTCGACAAAACATTTGATATCTGAGTTCGATGGAACATCTGAGGTAAAGAGAGAATCTGGTACATTTGTATTTTGAGCATGAAGAAGTGCATTCGGTACATCTAATTATGGAATATTCAAGTCAAGGTGGAGATTTGTTGAATAATGCCTTGAATCTATTGAGTCTTAGTATTTGAGGCCCACTAGTACTAGGGTTTCTAGGACACAACTATATATATTTTGTGTCTCCTCTAAACTTAAGTAGTACCCGTAAAGAGAAAATCAAATATGTTCTTGTTGTAGACAGATCTCTTTAATTCTCCCATCAATAAAGTACTCTATTTTCCCGTGGAAGTAGCCTATTGGTGAACCACGTTAAATCTCTGTGTCAATCTTTACTGTTCATTTATTCTGTTAATTTGTTTCTTCTCACATCCGTCACAACATATACATTATATCTTACACAAAATATAGAGGGATGAACATGAGTACGTCAAATATAAAATAGTATTGTTTCTTTCCTTTATTTTCAAAGTGATTTTTTTTTCTTTATAAAATGACCCCTTATTTTATGTTTTTATTTTAACCAAAATAAATTTATATAGTATAACTTTACTCATTTAAACACTATGTTTAATTCATCATTTGGTTATAATTATGAATTGTAATAAAATTTTAATTTTAAAATAATCATTTAATTATATATATAGTGTAGTTGTGGTAGTATATTATTATAAAATAAAATGAATAGATAATGTTTTAACATTCTAAAAGTTAAGACTTGTATAATAAAGTAATATATAAATAGAACATGAATATACTTGGAATATTGTTTTCAGAGTAGAAAATAGAGGTAACCATTAGAGTAAAATCTTTTTCTATTTATAGAGTATTCTATTTTAGAGTAAAAACATATAGACAACCATGAAAGATGGTCTAACTATGTTGAAGTCATCACTGTATTTTTGTAGAGTCATCACGTGTATTGATCGGCTGGTTTCAGTTAAATGTTTGAAAAAATGGCTACCATTAATACACAACAGTTCGCCTTAGCTTAAAACTCTCCCTGTCTCAAATATCAAGGCTTTGAGTTTGAACTTCCCCCTTGAGGCTGGCATAGCCGATGTTTCTTTGCTGTTTTGGCTCTTATCGTCGTCCGCCTCTTTGTTGTCCCTTACGTTCACCTCTCAGTCGTCACTTCCATGGTCTCTGTTATTGTCTGTCTTTTCGCGCCACCCCTCCTGCGCGCCTTTGTTGTTGTGCTTTCAACTCGTCTCTATGTCGTCCCTGATTCTCCTTGCACTAGTAGAAGATCCGGATCTCATTGTCCTTCATCACCACTGCGCCTCCAACTATAGAAATATCACGGTCGTTTCGAGTCAATCTCATACGAGACTTCGTCCCACCACCGGTCTCCTCTGTTGCCTCACCATCGTCATTTGCCGCTATTCTTTGTATGACGCCGTTCATCTCCTCACTATCCAGCTTGTTCCTCGTTTCTTCTCGCCTGCCCCATAACCATGTTTGGATCCACCGGATCTGAAATTCCCTTGGGCAGACGCTCATCTCCTTATGTGGTGGCCGCAACTGATTCAAAACCAGATCTACTTTTCTCGTGTGCTTCACTAGTAGACGACTCTATTTCGTCTCTGGCCGCTGCTCAAACACCATGTTCCGACGAGCTTATATTCTCACCGCCTACACCTTATGAAAATCCTATTTTCCAGCTGGCAGCCTCCTCATCTCCAATGTTTATTCCGGGTCCGTCATCCTTTGTACTGAATGTTCGTCAACTGTAGAGTTGAGTGCTCTTATCTTATGGATTCAGGCTTGGGTTTGGGATATTAAGAATGTTGGTGTCATCAGCAAGATTTGTAGTCCGCCTCAGTCCATGTTTATTGGCATTTCTGGCTAATAACCGATTTACCTACCACACACCACTACCATCGAGTCGAGAACTGTCACGATGAGCTTCTTTTTTTTGGGATTGGCGTATGTTGTATTTCTCGACGAATGCTCTAGAACTGAAGTGCATGTATCAACTCTCTCAAACCAAGGCAACTTCATAGGGCTTACCTTAGTCTCCACAACCGTGAATTCTCCTACTAAATACTCTATCTTTAGCTTCACCGGGTTAACCTCAGAGAGCCCCTCTCCTTCTTGGTGCACTTCACTTTCAGACCTCTAACTTTCACGAGGAATCTCATAGTTTGTTTGGAACTAGCATCCCGTACTTTCCACGACGAGTACTTTAAAACCGGAGTTTTTTATGGTCTACTTCTCTTTCACCAAAGAATCTTATCCGAAGAATAACCAGAATCTCTCTCTCCAGTGATCCAAGCATCTTTAGAGATAGTTTTCAATTGTTCTCCAAACCCGGCCCATTTATTGGGTATTTCAACGTCTGTTTTGAATCCGACTTCATGGTGTTCTTTCGAACATGAGCTTTAGGACTACAAGTGAAGCTTCTTTATGGATTTCTTCTCTCCTTATCCATTTATTTTCAGTTATATTCGCTTATCTTTATGCTGTTGAGTATCTCTTTGGTTGTATTTGTTTAAGCAATTGGGTCATGAATTGTAATATAAGCATTTGGTGTTCAGAAAAAAAGACCATCATTAAAAATCATCTAATTTCTGATAGTTTTTTTTAATATTGGGTAACACAATTACATCAACATATGATCTCTAATTCTATTACATATGATGATCAACTATCTGCAACTTATGCAATACTGATGAACAACTCCACAGATAATGATTCCACAATGAAGCGTTCCCGAAACACTTGGATCGATGGACGGTTCTGCATGTACGACATTATCTATGGACATGCTCTCTCCATAGCATAAACAACAACGAATAACTCTATCTGCGGTACTTTTGAATATCCTTTAAGCTTTACATCTTGTAATCTGCAAAAAATTGCGTTGTTTGGAATTCGAATTCTATATCTAGGTATAAAAGCCTTTAAACCTCGATCAGTAGGCCACAATGTTTCCACAATTTCTGATAGTTATGCTAGTTGAGTTCTCGTTCGAAATCCTTACCAGTACGATAAAATTATTTGTTCTGAAATTAGGAAGAATATGGAACTTAAAAGTAAGAAAGTAGAAAGCTTTGAAGAAGACAAGATTTAGTTACTTGTAAAATCGATCAAATTTTTATTTTCTATCATAGAAACCCCATATTTTATTAATATGTTTCAAATAAGCATCCATTATTAGTGATAAGGACGTAAAATCGTGCAAGTCTATAGCTTCTTTGTTGGTTGAACCAAATATATAGTTGAAAATACGTACTTTTACATTTAAAGGTTAGGATGATGAAGAAATGTTTCCACGTCCATATTACCACACACACACAAAATCATATCGTTATAAACTATGCAAAAGTCCGCGTAACCGAGGATTACATGTGATACCAGACCATCTCCAATTCTCTTGTTCTTTGCTCTATAAAGTAGAATCCTTATATATAAAGTAGTATCTTCTCTCATGTGAGGTTGCCACCTCATCAAATAGACTCACCACAAATTGACACTTCACTTTAATTATTGAAAATTTATTAAACAATCTATATTTACCACTCGCTTATTATTTATATTAAATATATTAATACAATATTAAATAGTCCATATATTTTAATGATTAAATATGAATTAAACACAAACCAATTGTCAATTTTATATTTTAAATATAGTTTTAAACAAACATTTTAATGATTAAAAATAATTTAAACCCAAACCAATTATAATTTTAAAATTTTAATTAATATTTTAGCATAAATATTTAAAATATAAAATTAAACTTTTTTGTTGTACTAATATATTTATATTTTAAGTACTTTAAAGAAGTATATACTCATTTACATCATAAATTTTATAACTGAAATAAATATTAATAAATTTACATAATTTATAATTTAAAGACAAGTAAATAAACAAAAAAGAATATGAATAGTCATTTATCATTTGATATCATAGACCATAAAAACAGAGAAGTTTCAAAATAAGTATTCAAGAATTTATATTGTTTCATTAAGCACTATAATCATCTACAATATATAAAATCATCTACGTCTTTTATATTATATTGTTCTAATATTTATTTTAATATATATGTAGGTTTGAAATATATATTAAAATATTTTCATATAAGTAGTTTAAAAAAATATAATCATTTAAATCATAAATTTTATAACTGAAATAAATATTAAAATATTTACATAATTTATAATTTAAATAATGTAAATAAACTGAAAATAATACGAATAGTCATTTACCATTTGATATCATAAATGAAAAACAACATAAATTATCAAAAATAATATTCATAAATTTAGTTGTATAAATCTATTTGTGTTAAACTTTAAATTTCTATTGAAAGTTTAATGACCAGTGTTAATCAAAATTTATAGTTAATAATACTTTTAACATCTTATATAAGTAAATAATTTTAAGTAATCAGAATATTAATCAATACAATAAAATATTTCAATTGAATGATAATATATATTAATTTATTAATATGTGACAAGCCATTTATATTAAATAATTTAATGTCAAAAATTATAGGGAAATTTTCAAAAATACCACTTTCCTTGTACCACTTTTCATTTTTACCTTCATTAAAGCGACATTTTCAAAAATACCACTTTTTTAAGGGACAAATTTTTTTTAAATTAATTAGAATCCTAAATTTTAAATTCCTAAACCCTACCCCCACCCTACACTACCCCTTAACTCTAAACCCTAAGTCTTAGATTAATTAACCCAAGGGTTATAAGTGTG
The DNA here is from genome assembly GCA_905132765.1 of Moricandia arvensis. Taxonomy (NCBI): domain Eukaryota; kingdom Viridiplantae; phylum Streptophyta; class Magnoliopsida; order Brassicales; family Brassicaceae; genus Moricandia; species Moricandia arvensis. The sequence goes on from CAJHQP010003303.1 coordinate 6,550, forward strand.
TTTTTCCCTCTTAAAAACAAGGGTAAAAGTGATTAATGTATTTTTGAAAAGTGGTACAAGGAAAGTGGTATTTTTGACAATTTCTAAAAATTATATTTTAACAATTAATCAATATCATTTTGTTTTGCATATCATAATTGTATAACATGGTATACTTGGAAATTAAATATAATAACATATACAAAATTTAAACAAATATTTGTTTTTATGACAAATAAAATTAGGAGAAATTGTCAAAAATATCACTTTCATTGTACCACTTTTCAAAAATACACTAATCACTTTTACCCTTGTATTTTAAGAGAAAAAAACACACTTATAACCCTTGGGTTAATTAATCTAAGACTTAGGGTTTAGAGTTAAAGGGTAGTGTAGGGTGGGGGTAGGGTTTAGGAATATAAAATTTAGGATTCTAATTAATTTTAAAAAAATTTGACCCTTAAAAGGTGGTATTTTTGAAAATGTCTCTTTAATGAAGGTAAAAAAGAAAAGTGGTACAAGGAAAATGGTATTTTTGAAATTCTCCCTAAAATTAGTAGGTTTTCAAGTTGCATAACTAATTTAAAATATGTTTAGTATAATGCATTATCCATATTTCTATGTTAAATTCAGATAACTATAGTTATAAGAAATTTGCTTACTATTAAAGTCAAATTAGAACAAAAATCGAAAATAAAATAACACATTTACATTTTCGTGAATTTTTTTAATAGTTAAAAAATTATATGATTTATAAAAAGGATGATAACAAAATAGTGAAGTTAATGTAACTTATTATTGAAAGTAAAATAAAAAAATAAATAACTCATAAGTTATGTGAACATAAGATCTAAAGTTACTATATCTAAATAATTGTGAAAAATAAATTCATTACTTACTAACTTAAAAATCTTAAATGTAATTTCAATACTGATAAGATAAAAAAATTCTAGAGTTCAAAAAAAGACGCAATATCAAATAAAATGACAAAAAACAAAGAATGGAAGAAGTGCAACTAAATGACTTATACAAAATAAAAAAAAATAGAAAAATGTACACCGACATAATAAAAATAGAACATAAATTTATTCAAACAATCACAATAATCGTATTTAAAAACTTAGTCAACTGAGCAAAATTAAGACTTGACTATTTTACAACAAACAAATTCAACGGAAAAAAAAATAAGAAAATAAAAAATAACAAAAAAATAATGATCAACACATAATAGAACCAAACCCTTTAAAACTAAACACAAAATTTAAACACTTTTGAGGTTATCACATGGAATTCCACGTCAAAAAGTCATCTCCTCACAACGCGACACGTGTCCCAAACATTAAAACACTGCGATTTATTAAATATAGCAGTATAACAACATGTAACTTATATAATATAATTAATAATATATATAATTTTTATGATATGATCTTTATATTTGAAATGTTGATTTACACAATTTTATATTTTGTTTTAAGTTTTTATTTTTTCACTTTAATTAAACTAAATAAAACATATTTTAGTGCAAATATTTGTGCTAATATTTATTTTTTTAACAATATTATAAATTTATTATTTTTTAATTCATGAACTTTATTATTGATCTTAACTTTATATATAGTAGAAGAAAACAGAAAACATATTTTACTTAAAAGTTATAATATAAAAAACTTTTTATGTTTTAGTAAAAAAAAATCTAATTCATAAAATACTACAAAAACTAAATATATTTATTATTTTTTGATATTAAAATATCAAAATATATTATGGTTGTTATTTTTATACATCAAAATATCTAAAATTTGAAATCCGGATTGAACATCTCTACAAATTAACCAAAACTACAAACATATGTAAAATTGTTAAAAAAATCCCACAAATATGATATTAGAAGTTAAAGACTTGGAGATTGCTTGACTAACAAGTAAACACTCATACCACCCGAACCAAAAAAAATTACAGATACATACAACAACCTTATTTTCCGGTAAAAGAAGCATCAAACATGATTCACAAACCCAGTTAATAATACCTTACACAAAAGGTTGAGCCCAACAATTCTAACAAACCTAGGATAATACATCCAATCACTAGAAGAACTTTCATAAGGTCCAACCAAATGTACTCACTTTAAAACTCACCAATTTTTAAAACATACAATACACATCTTTTGCAAATGCAAAACTAAAACACAAACCACACAATTATATAAAAATAATAACATAAATCATAACTAAAGGGCGGGCCGACCCTAGTAACTAATAAAAATGAGTTTGTTTCCATTGTATCTTTTATTTTTTTTTCCTCCAAAAGAATTTATTTATGCAATAATACCTTTTATTTATTTTTATATATAAAAAAACAATTCGTAGCAGAAAAGGTAAACTATGCAAAAGGTAGTAGTAACGAATTGGACAATTGATCACCCACTGTGACATAAACTATTTCGATTTTTTTTTGTCAATTTCATCAATGAAAATTTAGAAGATAACCTCTGAAGTCTAAAGCTAATTAGATTGGACGACAACAAGTTTTTCCTTTTAAGATGTGAAAAGATTGACTAAAAAGTCTGCGTATATCATTTTCCTCGGACTAATCATCTTATTTACCAAATCTAAGAAATGACATAATCGACTAGATGTCATGTTCGTCATATGTGATTCGGGCTTAACTATTCAGCCAACTTTTTTTTTAACATCTGGTATTTACTAAAAGTAAAATGTGAAAAATTAACTAAAAGATTTGTGTATATCATCTTCCTCAGGCTAATAACTTATTTACCAAATTTAAAAAAATGAAAGAATCGACAAGACGTCATGTTCATCATAATTATATGTGATTCAAGTTCAGTTATTCAACCGACTTTTTTATCATATGATATTTTATTAAAAGTAACATGTGAAAAAAATTAATTAAAAAGTTTGTGTATATCATCTCCTTAGGCTAATCATCTTATTTACCAAATCTAAGAAATAACAGAATCAACTAGATGTCATATGTTCGTAATAATCATATGTGATTCGAGTTCAACTATTCAGCCGACTTTTTTTATCAAGTTTTTTTTATCATCAACAAATAAGAGACTCTATGAAAACTCTGTAAACCAAAATGGTAACTATACATCCATATGAACATTGAAAGACGTTTGCTTCCTGCCACGTTGTGCCAGACTATCCGCCTTTCTATTCAGCGTTTGAGACATATAATGATCTATGAGTGATCAAAGCTTCCTTAAAGGATGTTGATGTCGTCCAAATATTTCGCAAAGGCTGGCTATTCCTCTAGTGCAAAAACCGTATTCATCAACTGAATACAATCCGTCACAAAAGTAATATGTATTGACGTAAGTTTCTCATAATCTCCATTGCCCATTTGAGGGCTTCCATTTCCAAATGTAATGGTGAGAGGTTTGCTCTCGTATTCATTTATCCCATTAATCTCTCAAAGCCATGTAGCGTACTATACCAACCCTGTTCCGGCAACCTCTCTTGCGGTTTCTATGACTCATCCGTAAAGCACCAGCGTCATGGAATTGAAGGTAAAGTAAACTCTACCGTCTCTCACAATTGGGGGTTCCAGTTGTTACTGAGATCTGAGCCTCTTCCCAAAGTAAAGATTCAGTCTCCGCTAATTTTAGAGTATCTCTAGGATCAACATCAATATTACTGATAACTTTATACGGGGACGTCTTCCATGTACCATAAGATTCATGCAAATTGATGATCGTCTATATACGGGGACGTCTTCCAATATATATAATCCATGTTTTTGAACAACTCCTGAGAAGGGAAAGTGTCTGGATTCGATGGTACCTTAGAACATTCAAAGAACACATGATTCATTGATTCCTCGCTAGCTCCACATCTTGCACATTGAACATCACCTTGCACACCCCTGGTCTACAAATTTTTTTTTACTGATATACAACCCGATACTAACTTCCAGAGAAAATGTTTTCTTTTTGTTGGACGACGAATCTTTCAAGAATAAGCTTTTAAAGAAATGATTGTGGATCCATACACTGGTATCGATCTTTCACAGTCTAGGTATACATGTTCCACCTGATAACCTGATTTTACCGTATATTTCCTATTAGTAGTGATATGCCATCCATCTTGATCAACCAGCTGATGTCTACTAAATGGGATACTTTCTATAATCTTTGCATCCTTGGGGTCACCAATGACCACATTACTAGAGAGTTCCATGTGCGTGATGATGAATTAATTAGAGAATCCACAGTGAGATTCGGGTAGAGAACTTTTTGATTACTGTTTGCTGGTCTCGGGAGAGTAGTTGGGAGCCAAGGATCATTTCATACTGATATAGATGATCTTGATCCCAACCTTTTGATAATTCCTTTGCTAAGCAGAGATTTAGCAGATACAATATTGCGCCATCCATAGGACGGAGAGTATGAACTGATTGGTTCCAAGAGCAAAGCATTCCTAAAATACCGTCTTTTTAAAACTCGATAAAATAAAGTTTAGGTTTCTCGATCAAGCGCCAAAATCGTTTCCATAACATACCCTTGTTGAAATCTGAAAGGCCATTGAACCCCAAACCTCCTTCATCTTTACCGATGTAGAGTTTGTCCCAGGATTTCCAATGCATACCTCTTGTATGTCCTCCTGAACTCCAACCAAATTGTGCCACTGCGCTTGCCAATTTTGAGGTAATTGCTTTTGGAATTCGATAGCAAGACATAAAAAGGTTTGGGAGAGCAGTAACCACAAATATAATCACCACCTCTTTCCCTCCCTTAGAAAAATTTGTAGCGTCCAACCATTAGCTCTGTTATTTAGGCGTTCTTGGAAAAAACCAAAGATTTGAATCTTTGATCCTCCCAAGCTTTCAGGCATACCAAAATATGATCACAATCCTCCTATATTCTGAATACTTAATATGTCCCAAAGTTCTTACCGGTGTGGTTCCTCAATCGTAAACCCAAACTGAATTGAGAACTTTTGGCAGTTTATCAATTGACCAAACTATTTCTCATAATATTTCAGAATTTTGAGAATAGTATAACATTCTTCCTTATATGCCTTGCAAAAAATAAACTATCATTTGCAATGAGAAATTGCGGTACCGATGAGAAAGCTCGTGCAACCGTCATTCATGTCAATTGTTTATGTCTTTTTGCCTTTTTATGTTCACAATTAGCGCATTTGTGCACATAATAAATAAATATGGAGAAAGATGATCCCCTTCTCGTAAACCTCTCTGCAGAATAATATTACCTTGTGGGTGTCCATTTAAAAGTACTTTGTATTTTACCAAGAAAATACCACTCCATCATCAGCTGAATCCATTGGGGTCAAGCCCCATTTTATGAAGTAAAGCCTGGATAAAAGCCAATTTACTCTATCATACGTTTTGCTCATGTCCATTTTAATGGCCATAAACTTGTTCTGGCATGATTTATTAGCCCTTAACCCGTGGATATTTCATGTGCAATGAGGTTGTTATCTAATATTCGTCCCCTGGGACAAAGGCCGTTTGTGTTACCGAAATAAGCTTGGGAGACAAACTTTCAACCGTTGACATAAAACCTTTGAGATAAATTTATAACCCACATTACAAAGACTAATAGGCCACATCTCCGTCATTCTTGTTGGCCTCTCCGTCTTTTGGACTAAACAAATATTTTGTAATATTTCACCATGTATCCAACTTTCCACTAATCAAAAAAATGTTAACCATATCCGGCAAATCTTTCTTAATGATGTGCCAAGAATATTGGAAGAAAAATGTTGTCATTTCACCCTTACCAGGAACACTTTATGGGTACATCATAAACAAAGCATGCCGCACTTCCTCTTCAGTCGCCATTCTGATCAGCCTCTGATTCATTTGTTGAGTGATAAACGGTGGGATCTCTTCCAGAAAACTATCAAAATCTGAAAGTCAAGTAGTACCAAATAAGTCCTCAAAATAATCAACTGCTACTTTTTCTACTCATTTGTCCTCTGTTATCCATTGTCCATTGTAATTCCACAATCCTATTCATAGCTCGGCGTTGTTTTGCCAGAGTGTGGTAAAACTTCGTATTACGATCCCCAGTCGTATTCCACATATTCATGCTTTTCTTTTGCCAGTAATCCTCCTCATCTTTATATGTTTCCTGTAATTTTTGAGAGACCTGAATTATTTCCTCTTAAGTGCTACTATTTTCTGATTGTACCTCTTCCAGTCCTTGTTGGGGTTTGCTAATCTTCTCCTTTCGAAATGGGGGGTTGTTCTTTCTCCAATTAGCAATTTTCTAACGACAATTACTGATTTTCTTAACAAAATCCCCCGAATTGTCACCACTCTTCATCTCCCAGTCCCTATCAATCTATTCCATGAAACAGTCCCGTCCTGTCCATCTTTTATCAAACCTAAATTGTCCCACTCGTCTTGGGACATTATCCTCCAGAAATGCCACAACTGGTCGGTGATCGAATCAAACCATCCATAGATATTCTGTATAAGAACATGGGAATAAGGAATTCCACTCCTCATTTGCTAACGCTCGATCTAGGCGAAAACATATGATTTCTGTTTCTCTACCTCCCTGTTTTTCATTATTTTCAGTAATCTCATTTAAATCGCCGATAATAACCACAACTCCAATCTTGATAAGCCGTATCTCATCAATTCCCAGACTTGATCTTACAATTTTGGAACCGGATCACCATACATAAGAGTTGGGAAAACTTGTTTCCCAAGCATCATCACTTCCACATTTATCATTCGATTACTCGTATATAATATTTTGACGTGATAGTCACTATAATATAAAGTTAATCCACCACTCTTCCCAATTGGGTCCATGGTAACCAAATTATCAAAACCAAAATGCACCTAGAAGTCTTGTACAAAAGCGAAATCTTGTTATGTTTCTCCTAAGAATAAGAAATCTGGTTTAATGTTATGCCATGTCTCTTTGAAATATCTTGTAGTCCATTTACTTCTCATCCCCCTGCAATTCCAACTCAACATTCTCATAAAAAAAATCTGAAAATGCTCCTCCGAGCTTTACCAACAGGTTTGAAGAGACCCTCGGTGATTTGTTTAAAATTTTGATAAGCCACATCTTTTTGTTTCAAGAAACTACATTGGAACTTAATAACTTATGCCAAAAGACAAAATCGGGAAAACTCTTGCTAAGTGCTTTCCTCCTTGCAAGAAAACGTGAATGACTTTGTCATTTCTCGTGTCGAATACTGGCTCGTATATTACTACTTATATACGAGAATTTGTCAATAAAAAGCATTGGTATCCTATGCTCGTGAACATCCAAATCGGCTCCAATGTGTACTCCAATAAAAAGAAACAAATCATATTTTCCAAAACTCCAGTCCTCAAAAACAACCAAATCGAGACATTGAAAAATCCAAATAAATACAATTAACTATATACCAATACCTCTTGCTAAGTTTTGTACTTTTACACTGCCAATAAAATTACATAACCCAATTTCTGAACCACCCCAAACCAGTACACCATTAACCATACATGATATACAAAAAGACCAAATTATTTCCAATTAGACACACTCCGTAGCCAAAATACGTGAATCCGGTACCATGATCTCTCGGTCCTTCCTATAGAAATTATCATGTTTTGTGTTTCTTCACCGCCTGAATTGGTTCCCTTTTCAAACATAACCACATACATGACATACATAGGTCTCATCTCTGATAAGTGGACTCTAGATAAAACCGAGTGATAAGCCTCATCAAACCAATATAATACCCATTCAACTGAGTGCTTCACCTTGAAAAAAACCTCAAACACCATCTCCGATCCTACTCTCTTTAACTGGTTTAAAGAGACCAGCCGTAGAGATTGTAGCACTATAGTTTGTCAAGACGCGTCTGTCAAGAGTCCCAGCCAAGTACCAATAAACCACATGACTCCAATCCTTACATTGTAACACCAAAGAGAGCCAAAGCATCCCAATAAAACTGCATCAATAAAAAGTAACCAAACAAAATAACATCTCGTCAAACTGATAAATCAGGAACCATAACCAAAACAACCATCTTTATTCGATAACTTGAACTTACATACAGAAATAAACCACATTAAAAATACAACCAGAATCGAAGTAAACCGAGATAAAAAAACAAATGTGCTCAAAGAGCTTATTAAAAGAACAACTAAAGTGAAACCAAAGACCACCAAACAATCCCATAACTCTTCTTTTATATGAAGTTGATCCATAAAATCTTCATAGGGTTTTGAACTGGTTTAGGGTTTGAGGGACCCTTCTCTTCCACTTGTTTAGAAACAACTCGTTTACGAACACTCTGCTTGATTGCCATGCGCTTGCGAGGTGATAGGAAAACTTTTACAAACTTCTTGTTAGTGGCGCCTCCTGCAGCTGTTGAAAATAACTGCTTGCGTGCACCTGCACTCTTCTCCACGTCACCAGTAATAAGATTCATCTCCTCTGCATTATCAAGAAGTTGTTCTCTTCTACAAACTCACTAGCTCTGTCCTGAGTCCAATCATTTTCCTCTTCATCCGTAAGGTTTTGAAACTCATCATCACTACCTAAGTTATCATCTTTCCCATCTACATTAACCTTATCAACTTCTAACTCCATCTCATTCTCGTCTAAGTTCTGAGTTTTATCTTCTAGCATCTCACTAACCAAATCTAAACCATTTTCCAGCTGTATAGGATTCGCAATTACCTCTACAGAGTTGGCTTGGACAAGAGTTGTCATCTGCTATGCCACTGGAGAAGGGATTTGAATGGATTTGTTTGTTAATAATATAAAAATTTAAATTCGATGAAAATCTTCAGATTTGTAAATATTAATTAAAATTCATATTTTATATTTAAAAATTAATATATTTTACATTGATTTGTAAAGGCTATATAGATTTCAAAATACAATAAAATACATAAACCAATAACGTCTCCCATCTTTCGTGCCTTCTAGCATGTCGATGTCTTTAATCGTGACTTCAAAGTCATTTCCCTCCAATTAGTCACTTCTGCTTCATTATGGATTTTTTTATTACAAATGTTCAATAATTTTCGCTTAAATAAAATAAGTCCATTATCAACAATAAGAAAATCAATCCAGAATGGACACTGGTCCTGGCTGCACCAATAGTCCTAGTCGATCACCCATTGGCTCATGCCTTATCAAGCTTGCTTTTCAACCAACGATTTATGGTGTTTGGCACGAATGCAACAAGTAGACGGAACCGCGTCACCTCTCAGGCCACACGTAATCTCTCACTTTACGATGAAATGGTGCAAAAGTGGCTGGTGAGACATGAGCAGGGCCAGCTCAACATCATCATGAGCCTTTGGGCAAAAACAGTTTTAGACCCTATAAATATTATCTCTTAACATTTTAGTTATATTAAATTATTTCTAAAACACATTCACAAAATTATTTGCTTTTTAATTTTTGTTAAAATATTTATAATATTAAATTTTATGACACTATTTAATTGTAAACTAGTACATATATGTTAATAAAAGAAAAAATTGGAATGGGTTCCAACGCAATGGACATGAATAATGGAAGTTAGCAGATCTTTACCCTTTGTTTAGTTAAAAAGATCAATCCAAGTCTTATATCTCAGATGGTAACATTTTTTTCTTTTTGTTAATAAATAAATTTATCATTTCAACAGAAACCATAAGAAAATATTATCAATATGAAAAGCTAAAAACTGAAGAATTCAATACTCATACCTATTTTTTAAGTTAGTCAAAAAAAATGTTCCGACCATATTTTATGATCCCTTGAAATCATTTTAAATTTGTTTAATTGTTTTTTAGTCTACCGAATTTTATGTTCATATAATGTAATAACAAGAAGTGGTAAAGCAACATAGCATTTGGCTGGGGCAGTTGCGCCCTATAACTTTTTCAAAAATTGGTGTAATTGTTTACCGGTTTCTATTTTTAACATTGCCCCTGTTTATTTTTTTAGATGATACTTCACTTATTAACTTTTTGCTTCAGGTAAAAAAAAAATCTAGATCCACCACTGATAACAATATGTTTTCAGGAACTAGCTAAATTGTTTTAAACACAATTTTGATAGGAATAATTCCAACTAAATACTTAATAGTAAATATGTTAAGAAAATGTTTACATGAGTTTAAACTTCAGTGTGAAAAAACTGCTAGAAAAAGTCCTTAAGTTAAGAATTACTGTTAACTGATTCGTTCAAGAATCTTGCTTAAGTTTCAAACTATAGTGGAACTTAATATTGAAATTTAAATGTAAATTATAGAAGTTTAAGTTTGGGATTTTGTTTTAATAAGTGTCCAACAAAAGGAGATGCATTTAAAGTAATTTAAACTATATTTGTCAAAAACAAAAAAATTGCAAAGTATTGTTAAGAATAATAAATTTATAAGTAAGAAATTGCAATAAGAAGAATAATGACTCAAATTTCTCATATGAAAATTTTATTCTCTATTATATATAACATGTGATTACTAATATGTTTTCTCAGGAATGATATTTTTTGAATCAGAAGTATGTGATCTTCATAAAGCTTAGTAGTATATTAAAGATTAAAAGAATAAAAAATAACACTGCAAATTGCAATATAAAAATGTTATAATATATAGCCAGATTATAATATCAAAATTCTTACATCTATCTGCAAATTGCAATATAAAAATCATGTTATATTATATAATCATATTAAATGGGCTTAAAAGATACTCCCTCCGTTTCTTAATATAAGTAGTTTTGCTTAAAAGCACGAGTATTTAGAAAACTACTTTTATACTTTTAGCATTTAATTAAAAAGAGAAAAGAACCAATGATAAATTATATTACTTTAATTTTTTGATAAAATACCATTTTATTACTTTACTTTTTGCATTGGATCTCGAAAACAACTTACATTATGAAACAAAAGAAAATCTCTAAAACTACTTATATATAAAAACGGAGAGAGTATTATATAATCATATTATATAATATCTATATATATTTATATATATATCGAAATTGTAGCTGATTTAGAAGAAGACCCTGTATGTGAGATTTAAATTAGATATATGACTATAAAAATATTTTCTTGAATTTTCATATAAAAGAGCCTGAAAAGAAATTAGTTATGTCCTAATGATTGTAAGAGATGACTGCACCAATTATTTGCGATGCCACGGGAACGTGGGCTTGAACAGAGTAAGGATAATGATGGCTTTTTAATCTGTGTATTCTTCATTTTTTGGTCTGATATATATGTACTATTATTCATTTTATAATTTATGATAAATAAAATAAACGTGTAAAAAATCTGGCTTTGGGCCCCTTTGATGGGTAGACGTTATTCCTCATCACGACCTCTCTACATTTTAATTTAGATCTCATAATCAACCTGCTCATAAAGATTAGAGGATACGTACTAATTAAAACATGAAATATATATAGGTTTGAAGATTATATTGGTCAGTTCCGACGAGGATGCAATCATTTTCATCAATAAGTTGCCGCTCTTAGTTTTTTTTTTCTTTTTCTTTTCTATCTTTTCTGACTACTATTTATCTTTAAATATTAGATTTCACTCATCTAGCTTTATCTCTATCCAAGATCTCAAGATCTAGTTTTTTTTTTAACTCAAAACATAATCTAAACTTTTATATCAAAAGTAAAAATCAATGATATATATAGTACGTTCATTGCAGAGTGCTAATAGAAAATCTCAACAAACAATAAAATAAAAATAATATTTAAAAAAAATAATATTGAAAACAAAGATTTTAACCTGATAGTCTTTCATTTTATATAGGGCCCAATGCAGTTTACTAAAATCCTCAAAATATGTTCCAAAAATGAAAATTATATTTTCCTTTTCACGGTTTTTGACCAACCCAACAAACCTAACTTAACCGTATCAAATTTTGAAAATTCATACCATGTTATATTAAAGTTGTAGTAGAATACTTAAATGAATTTTAATTTAATTGCTAGTAGGAAATTGTAATCTTCTGAACCGTAGTTAGTATAATATTATAAAATATTACAGCTATTATGTGAATATTTCTATAGTAAAATAGGATCGCATCAAAATCAAACCATAGGTAACACATGTGTCAATGACTTTGACCGCCATACTCCTATAGTCCTAGTAGTTATTACACGTGAATTTATCTTCTCTTTTTTTAAACTAAACACATAACTTCATATTTGAAAAACAATTAGAATTTGATTCGTGTATCCATTGTTTCATTTTTTCTTAACCAAATATGAATAGTTATCTTTTTTAATATTTTCACGTTGGTTGATCATATGATATTAGATATTTAAAAATTTTAAATAATTATCTTCTGCACCAAATTTGTCATTTGATAAATTTATAACTGTTTGGACGGGTATTTTTTAAAATGTATCTAATTTAATTTTGCAGTAAATATTTTAAACATATATTGTTTACATTTTGAAGTTATATATAACATAACTTTATAACACCATTTTCGTGAACCTTGTTATTAATATAAAAAATTTAAATGTAATTTATTTTTTAACAGTTGTTAATACATGGCAATATGCTTACAACATTTTGCTACACTAAAATCATCATTTGATATAAATTGGTTTTATCGACAAAAACAGGCTTATATGTTATATTAAATTTATCTTTCCTTTTCAACCAATGATATATTGTTGAGTTCGGCTAGTAGTCTAATATATTGGAGACTACGAGTAAATTTTTGGAATATTAGGTAGAATAAATTAAATAATAATGTATATTTTATGAAATATTCATCAAATATATTAATATGTAATTTTTTTGCTAATATATTGTTAATTGGTCAAAGATTAAGATCGTTGTTGAAAGTTAATAAGACAATTATAGATTTCGTAATCAAAGTTAATATGCTCGTTCGTATTTTAATATATTTAGTTTTGACAATCTGAATATATTTTATCATTGATTTTTAGATAACTCCACCACTAATACTACTAGAAATATAGTCTTCGCGCAAGCGCGGGGCCGGATCCGTTTTCTTATGCTTTAAATCTGTATGAAATTTTGTTGTTCGTATCTTGTCTAAATCTTTGTTTTTTACGTATTGCAATATTGAAGTCATCACTTCCATTGAGTTCATTTCCATTTTGTTATGTCTTCAAATGAAGTGTAATTTTCATTAGAAAGCCGAATAAAAATTAGGAAGATTAAGATATTGAGTTATGTAAATAAGATAGTTTGAAGATCAGGAAGTCTAATCCCTAAAACATTCTGTACTACTTTGTGAAAAATTCTAATTTATATGTAGAGATGAAATCTTTAATTTGCTTGTTGACATGGAATAATAAAATAACGTCCCGACCGCCCACGGTTAATAGGCTGCCCATGTCCGCGCTCTCGGCCCGTGGTTCCCATCCCATCTGACGATTGGTTCGTTAATTTTTCCAAAATCTCTGAATCATTGTTTACTGACCCTACAATCACCACCCGACCTTCCTCGTGTTTTGGATTCACTCGCATGGTATCGTGGACACCCTTAGAAAAGACCAAACTGTAATATTATTATATAAAATTTGGTTTCTAGTTTACAAAATGTCATGTAGTTCAGTTGGTTATGTCAATCAAATAAACATTGAGGTGAATGGTTCGAATCTCATAGCATGCAATACATCATTTTTAAAAAAATATAATTGCGTGGGATCCACTTACCGCTTACGTGGCAGAGGGGGAGAGAGTAAACTCTCCCATTATAATATAGATTTTGATATTATTATATAGGGTCGATAAACTATTTTTCCACGATTACTATAATATAACATCAAATATCTTATAAAGTATGACATCATGTTATTTATCTCTGAGAATAAAATTCGAATCCTATTTTCCCACCATTCTTGGTTTTTTCATGGTTTTTAAAAACCTAATTTGAAATATCAAATCTCGTAAAACAAATTGAACAAAACTAAATCAAAAACAAAGTAATATCCTATAAAAAATCTGAAGCATAATAAAAGCTTAGACTGAAATTTTAATACTTAAAAGACCCGGAAAAACATCGCCAAATAAATTTCTATCAAAAATCCTGAAATTGTTGGTTTGTTTAAAAACAATAAACCAATATAAACAAATTTTATGGGCTCTTTTGATTTTGATTTTTATACTTGTGGAAAAATATGGATGAAACTTTATATGCACAGAGAAATAGGATTCAAATTTTATTCTCAAAGGTAAATAGCACGAGATCATACTTCGAAAGACATTTGGTGCTATATAATAGTATTCGTGGAGAAATAGTTCATCGACCATATTAAATAAGGAAAGCCTCTCTAGGTTGCATGGAAACTCCGGCAAGGTCTGTTTCCTGTTTTGGAAACGTTTAGGAATCAGAATCTCTTGGAAACTCGAGGAAACTCTTTGGAAACGCGTTTCCTGAAAACTTTATTCTCGAAACACAATGGAAACTTGCGTTTCTGATTTGAAAACTCGCGATTCTAATTGAAAACGCGAAAGAATAACTATTTACCATTTGATGTTACTAATTAAATATTTATTAACTTATATATTAATATTATCTATCGTTATTTGTTATCATTTTGGTATAATGATTTGATCTCGAATGAAGTCGGCTCCATATTTTTATCAAATGATAACACGTGTAAGTTTTCTAATTATTGATTAGTTTTTTATAAAATATACCAACAAAAATAATATTTATATTACTTGATTTTGTCTCTTAGATAAAAAAAAAAAAGCTTACATGTTAATTAATTACACATAAATACTATATAATTAAAAATGGAAACATTTTAGAAACGTTTATAATATATATATATATATATATATATATATATATGTTTCTAAAACGTTTCCATTTATAATTTTTTAACATTAGTTTTCACGTTTCGTTTTCATGTATCCGTTTCTGGTTCCATGCAACCTAGGGCAGAACAAACTTGTAAACCCCTAAGATTTAAATTCAGTTTCAACATTGTTACAATTAGTTGAAACAATTAACTCATAGAAATAGTTAAATTATATGTCAAATTTTATCTTCTTTATTACAATTTAGGTCACATTCTTCTACACACACTTTTCTCTAAATAAATCTACTTTTTACTCCTAAACCAACTAAATAAGGTGACACCTAATACCCATTACATTAAGTAAAACAAAATGGATCCCATATATCTTTCTATATCGTCTTTTTCCTCTAAAGTTAACTATATTTTATTTAAATCAAATCTGGTTCTTCCAATTTTTTCTTCAAAAGATCTTATATTTAATCATTTTCTTTGTTATTTGGTTTATCTTTTGAGATCTGTCAAACTACATCTTCGATAAGAGTGTAATGGTGATGTATACGATGGTGAGCCAACAACGAGGATTGTTTCAAACTCCACTGTGTTTTTTTCTTTTTGCGTCCTCTGCTCTAGCTAAAAATGCTGGCGAATTTCAGTCAAGCTCGATTTCCAAGCCGACGTGTTCATCTTTCTCGTGATGTCCCATGGCGATTGGACATCCGCATCGCGTATCATAATTGTCCGTCGCGTTCACACTTTGACTTAATCCTCCGCATCGAGTTTCCGCTCTTGCTTCCGCATTGCGTATCATAATTGTTGTGACCTTTGTTCCTCTCCAACGCATTGTCCAACTATCCTGAAAGCTCGAGAGCAACATTGGTTAACTTTTGCGTTTTACACATCTGATTCCCTTAAATTTTGTATCATTTTGATTTCAATCCCAAAACTCTTAAAACAAGTAGATTGCTCCTTAATTTCACCCTCGAACTTCCAAATTTATATTTTATCCCATGTGTGATGAAAAAACAAATGTAATATATACATTATATAAACTCTAGAGTCATCTAAATGAATTAACATATATTATATATTTTTATACCAAATTGATACCTAAAATGATCTAATGAACTTCAAGTTTTCATTTTATCCCATCTTATATGCATAATGAACAAAAAATGCAATATATACACTTAATGAAACCTAAATGATCTAAATGAACTAAAAAAGATACTCAAAATCATTTTTAGTAAAGATATTCAAAATCATTAAAATCATCAAATATCATAACTTAGGCAATGTATTAATGATTAATGTACATGTGATTTTTTGTGAATGTTTATACATGTATATATCAATGAAATACATGTGTACACATTGAAAATATTTGGCTATACAAATAAATGTGTGTCACGTTGACGATATTTGACCGTGCAAATTATGATACTTGTAAATCTATGTAACAAATTTATCAGGTGTACATATGAATCACTATACAAGAAACTATGTGTTGGAAATACTTCTGCCTCTGGTCATACTCAGTGCCGTGGAAACCGTTAGAATTGCCATAACCAATTAAAAATAAAATGTTTATATTTAGTTACAAAATGTTACCGTAATTAGTACATATAGTAGAAATAAATAAAACTAATCAATTAAAGAAATATTATTTTTTTCTTTTCCAAAGGAAAATGTTATAAAATTTAAATTCAATCTTTTAACCAATTCTAGTAAAATAAACAATATGACTTTAATATATTATATAATATTCTTAAATAAGTATAAAATATTCAAATCAAACAATCTTTTATATGTATCCCATTTTTATTTTTTGTATTGAATTTTTATTTATGATTATATACAATTTTGGTTGCTTAAGTATCCAAACTATACTTTTATAATATACTCTTGTTTTTCAATTCTAATTACCATAAAACTTACTTTAAACATTTCATTTCATTTGAATTTTATTACTTGAATAGGAAAAACCTACAAAAATATCCTGTTACTGTTTTGAGAAAATTTGATGTCCTAAGCCAACGCTTCAAATATTTATATAGAGGCACGGCTCTAGACTCATATACTCTTTTGGTCAAGATATTAAATATGTTCTTCAGGAAAATAAAACAATGTGAAATAAAAATATATAATCTGAAGAATTTTAATAAGTAAAATGGGTATATTCTTCCACATATAAAAAGAAAAATACAGCTTTTACTTACATAAACCATGACTGTATACTATAATTTGAAATCGTGAAACTGTTGAACATTTTGAGTCAATAATTAATTAAGGCAACTACGACCCGTGATTCTTTTCTTTCCCTTATTTGTCAACAAACCATACGCGTGATTAGTCAAAAGTAAGATCGAAAAACATAAAACAGGACCATGCCAATACCGTTTTCTCACTATCCCAACTTCGATTTCATAACCCCAAATTAGAAAATAAAAACAAAAATTCCACGCTGTATTTCCATGTGTCTGAAGTTAGAAGAATAGACTCGACATGCAAAAAAAAATAACTACATAATATGCAGTAATGAAAATCATAATAGTATATTAGTAACATTTTAATATATAAAAAAAAAGCATTTTCCCCGTCCCACACAAGGGACTCCCTATAAATGCCAATCAAAATAGCTTCCTCAGCATAACACCTCCTCTTTCTTCAACCTTTCAACAACTTTTCTTTTTGCAGTCTTCAAACAAACCTAAAAAACAAACATGGTGGTTTTATCACAGCCAGTTGCTTTAGATAACCACATATCCGTAATCTCGACATACAAGCCAGTTCCGGTAATCCCAGTCGTGGACCTAACCCACCCAGAAGCCAAAACCCATATTGTGAAGGCCTGTGAGGAGTTTGGTTTCTTCAAGGTTGTCAACCACGGAGTTCGACCAGACCTCATGACCCGGTTAGAGCAGGAAGCTGTGGGCTTCTTCGCCTTGCCTCAGTCTCTCAAAAACCAAGCCGGTCCACCTGAACCGTACGGTTATGGTAGTAAACGAATTGGACCAAACGGTGACGTGGGGTGGATTGAGTATATCCTCCTCAATGCTAACCCTCAACTATCCTCACCCAATACCTCCGCCGTTTTCCGTCAAACCCCACAAATTTTCCGGTAAGCTTCATCTTCCCGTATACAACTATCAAAAAACAGACATTATATTTATGAAAAAAAAAACAGAGCAGTAGCTTTTATGTTTTCGCCTTTTTAGATTTTTTCAGCGATATTCAATGTTTCTAGAAACAAGTGAGAAAGTGACAATCATTGGACCACCTAAAAGATTTCAAGACTCAATTACCCTATCCATATCATTTTTACTAAGTGGATAAGTTTCCATTTCAAAACTACTTAAAGTAGAAACAGAGGACTCTGTTTTAAACTGTTTTTCATATTCCTCTGTTTTATTCTCTTGTCCCTTAAGAAGCAACAAGAAAGTATATATACATTCCACTGAATTTTCCATCTGAAACCCATAAAATTATCTGAGAAAACTGTGTGAAAATCAGTCACATACTCTCCTTTACGAGTAGAAACAGAGCACTCTGTTCTTTAATTTTTAATACAACGAATCTGACCATTGTGATTGTAAAAAAAAAAAACAGTGAGGCAGTGGAGGAATACATGGAAGAGGTGAAGGAAGTGTCGTGCAAAGTGTTGGAGATGGTGGCGGAAGGATTAGGGATAGAGCCAAGGAACAGTCTGAGTAAGATGGTGAGAGATGAGAAGAGTGACTCGTGCCTGAGACTGAACCATTATCCGACGGCGGAGGAAGAGGCGGAGAAGATGGTGAAGGTAGGGTTTGGTGAGCACACAGACCCACAGATCATCTCAGTGCTAAGGTCCAATAACACAGCAGGTCTTCAAATCTGTATGAAAGATGGAAGTTGGGTCGCTGTCCCTCCTGATCACTCTTCTTTCTTCATTAATGTTGGAGATGCTCTTCAGGTACTTTTTTATCATCTCTCTTTAATTTTTATTAAAAAGAGAAATTACTAGGAATTTTATAGACAACCTTTATCTATTTAAGATTTGATGGTTGTGTTTTTGACATTCCTGCAGTTGAACTGGGTGGTCAAAAGTCATATAAGTATTTTCAGTTTTAGCTTTAGATCGATATGTTTTTATTAAATTAGGTTAGTGTGTTTTCTTATACGAATATTTTTTTTTGCACCTAAATTGAGTTATCAAGGGACTGATGGAGATCGGTGTGAAAGAAGCGCTGACAAAAATTCGCACATGCTATTTCGTATTTTTATTTATAGAGATTTTAGAGAATGAAAATATAAGAAAATTTAGTTCCTTTTTCTTAGGTGTACGTCTACAGAATCTATGTATGGACTGAGAGCCTCACGTGACAATTACTTTTTACATGATGGGCATGTTTATATATTCTTTTATATATATAACTGAGCCTCAAAGTCAATATATTCTTTTACAAGTGCCATTTCAAAAAATGTAAATAATGTTTGTATTCTTAGTTTTATCCTAATTTTAACTTAACAATACTCGGTAATTCCAGGTTATGACAAACGGAAGATTCAGGAGTGTAAAACACAGAGTCTTAGCTGATACAAGAAGATCAAGAGTCTCGATGATATATTTTGGAGGACCGCCATTGAGCGAGAAGATTGCACCATTGCCATCTCTTGTTCCTAAGCAAGAGGATTGGCTTTACAAAGAATTCACTTGGTCTCAGTACAAATCTTCTGCTTACAAGTCTAAGCTTGGTGATTATAGGCTTGGTCTCTTTGAGAGACAACCTCTTCTCACTCATAGGTCTAATGTATGAGACTAGTCATGATGATCATTATCATCCTTTGTATGATAAAAAGTCATAATTACAAAAGAAGAGCATGGATAGTGTTTTGGATTAGTTTTCTTTGGTATGTTTTTTTTCGTTAGGCACAAAAGCATTAGGCTTTGCTTACAGTTTGACCCGACCAATCTTACCTTTTGTATTCTCTCGTCCTCTTTTCTTTTTGCCTTATTTGTTTGGCTTATATAATTTTGTTTTCCATTTCCCACTTCAATTCGGCTTCTTATGTTTTTACTTTGGTGTTCAAGTATAACCAAATGAGTTCATAAACACACGAACAGATCTTTGGGTTAAGCATGTTTTAAAAAGTAGAATTGTGATGACGCCAAAGTTTTACTACCAACGATTATATACCACCATTTATGTTGTTACTACATATTTTAATTTCTCAACGTCGTTATTTCTATTGCTCTCCAACAATTACCTTCATTTTTTATGGGATCCCCCTTTAAAATGAAGGGTTGAAGGGGTGATTTTCCAATGGTGACCTTCAAATTTTTTTTATAAAAATTATTAATTTATATTTTAGTCCTTAATGATAATTAATTATAACCACTAAATTTTTAAAAATCAATAAAACATACTATTTGAAACATATTAAAATTAAATATTTTTGAAAAAATAAATAGTATGTAGTCAAATTGAACTATAAATAGTGTAATAAGTATTAATAAAATAATTTTAATTGAAATATTTTTAAGTAAACACAACGATAAGTACTAAAATATGATATATAAAAAGTTATTCATGCAATTATGAAACATATATAGTTGTAGGGACTAAAGTGAAAAATAAATGTCTTTTGAAGGGGTGTATGCCCTTAAATTTGAAAACACTATTCCCTTTTTTAAAATTTGCAGGGTAAAATGTTGTTGATGCAAAACCTTCAAAAATGAAGAACTGTTGAGATGCGATATTTAAACATGTCCAGAAACTTGTGCTAAAGTCTTCTGGTCAATAACCATCAGATTTCTCATGTACAGATTTAGTATTTATCCTTTATTTTATCCTGTTTTTGAAAAATAAATTCGAAAATGTGTGATCTTTTTACTTCCCACTGTGTCTAAATAACATCTTTAGGTAGAACCTTTGTTGTCAATTATTCTCCCAAATTTAAAACAAACTAGATTTTGACCCGCCCGTTAAACGGGCAGGTCTCCTTTTATTTTAAATTTATTTGAAAATTTTAATTTTTATATTTTTGTTTTTTATAATTATATTTATTTTTAGTTATTTATCAATAATATGAAATATAAAAACATAGTGTTATTAATATATAGAAGTAATATATAATTTTTTTTTGTATTTTTTTTAATAATTATATAATCATTGATCAACAATATAAGAGATTTATTGTTATTAATATGTAGAAGTAATAAATAATTAGACCAAACATTTATCAATTGGTCATGATCTGTTTTAATAGAATGGTTTCAAGATTTTTATAATCATATGATTACGGATCTGATCCGTAAACAAGATATGAATATATTATAGAACTAAAAAGGTAAAGATGACTATATATTGAGAAACGATATCAACTAGTGACGGTATATAAGAAAAAACAGTTTTTAGTCATTGGAGATATAATTATTGAGAGCAATATTAAAAAACACAGGAAAAATTGGAAATATAGAACAAAATTCAGCATGATTGTTCTAATGGGATAAAGCAAAAATATTATTTCCTCATTAGTATAAATGTCAATCAAATAAATCCCACTAAACCCTTTGATTAAACTTTAAAATACAATATAAATCTAATTATTATATATTCAAGAAAAGGTTAAAAATCAAATTAAATAAAAATGAAAAATCTCCAAATTCTTCTCATCCTAACCTTAATCCCATTTTTTTGACCCCACCATTCTCTTTCTACAAACTCGTCTCCCTCTCTTTCTGTTTTTGACGAATTTGTATTCGTCCCAAACACTAGTTAAGATCGCTTCATCTCCCTCTACAGTATCATTCTCTTGTTTATATCGTGTGTAAACTAGAGCCTTTCCACTGTAACTTTGTTTTCGAGTTTTGCTTTCTCCTTTCTCTTAATCTTATTGTTATCTCCACTAGCTGAAATAAAAACACTCAGCGGTTGTTATAGATTGTGAATTAGAAATCCCTTTCTCATATTATTTGCATATTCCTCAACCTTCACTAATCTTTATAAAAATAAAATTGATTAGGATTTTGTGACTTGTTTTTTTCTTGTGTCCTTGTATGATTTCATATTTTTTTTAATTGAATTCGTGAATAATTTTTTCTCATATAGGGCTTTCATTGAAGTCGTGAATCAATTGAGATTATTTGTACAAAAATTTCACATTGTTACTTCTTTAGTTTTAAGTCAATTGAGAATTATCTCATTTAAGGGTTTTCCATGAAGTCATGAATCAAGAGAATTGTCTCATTTAGGATTTCTCATTGTTGTTGTGTAGTTTAACTGATTGTCCAATTGTTTCGATGAAAACAAACTTGTTATTGGCTATTGATCATGTAAATCAAGTTTGCAAAAGGATTCAAATTATGTATTTTTGGTGTATATGTCATTTGTTACTGTTCTCTAGTGCTTTATCGTGTTTATTAGCAATGTCTTATTAGCTTGTTCTTTGTAGATATGGAGTTGGAGTTGCCTAAGCATCTATACAAAGAAAGTTTAGAACCTCATACTAAAAGATCAACAATAGCTGCCGTATGAAACTTCTCACAATACTAAAGAGAGCAATGTTAGAAGACTAAGAGGAAGTTAGGAGAAATCCAGTATTTGCACATTTTATAGTGATTCACGGAAATGAGTTAAAGTTTTCTGGGAAGTTAGTCAATAAATTCTTGTGCAAGGAGCTGATTACTTCCAAGATACATGAGAAGTGGTTCACTTTTGTGAAGAGGCCTTTACGGTTTTTTTGTAGGAATATCATGATGTACTTGTCTCAGAGTAAAACAAGAAAGCAAAAATAAATTACTAAAATAGAAAGATGAAATCGGTTTTTGGAGTAAGTTTTTAAAAGAGGTGGGAAGATCAATTTGAAGTTGATAAACGAAGAACATTTAAAAGTTCTCATACATGGATTCAGGGTGATTAGTTGAGGTTGATCTATTTGCGTGCTATAGTGGGTCTGGTAATGAGAGAGATGAAAATGTGCATATTTCACATCTATACATAAAGTTGGCAATGGATATTGACAAGTTTTGGATGTCATATGGGGTTTTCACTCGTATGATTGTCTACTAAGTTTGATCGGAAAACCAAGAATTTGGATCAGAAGAAGAGCTACATGATGAAAATATTATTGTATATTATGTAGATATGTATTTGAAATAGGAGGAAATTAAACGTGCAAATATTCTTGTATGCTATGTTGAAATAGCGTAAAATGAATGTTATATGTACAATAAAAATTGAATTTTTTATTTAACAAAGAACCCAAAAAATTAATACTTAACTGATATGAGTATTAAATCAATTGTTTTTATTTTTATATTTTTTTTATAAAACTGTTTTATTTTATTAATTTTGATAAACAAAAATGGCAACTAACGCAAAGATGAGACAAAACTGATTGTATCCTATTAGGGATATTATGATGATTTCTATATTTCTAATTTTCCAAAAATACAATACAAAAGTTGATAAAACTAATAATATTAAAATGATGTATACAACTTCTTACTGCAATTGTTGGTTTACAAAATTTCACCTAGATAGTAAAACTTGCCAATCAAGATCTATAATAAAACTACATGTACAGTGATACTATATTGGATTAGAATGAATGCTATACAAAATCATAAATGAGTGAAATCTTTGTATTGAGCCAAAACATAAATTTTAAGACCATTAACAGGGGGGAGTGCTGCTAGTAGGCAAATAATGGCGACTACAGCAATGTGAACATATGTATTTGAATTTGTCGAGACAATTTAAAGATTTAGTAAGACGATTAAGATCTTTTGTTCTGAAAAGGAAACAAGAATTGTTTTAAATTGAAATAATTGGGGAAAGTTAAGTGGTGACCACATAGAAAAAGGTGAGACAGGTGCTCGGGTTCTTACAGCTTTTAGAGCTGTACGAAACAAAACAGAACTGTTCAGTTACTGTCGTCCTGTCGTTGGTTATGACTTTCATTTAGACACCAATACCCATTTTCATTTCACTTGTTCCTTCCTTGCACATTTTCACCAAAGTATATCTTAATTTCTTCATTTAAACTTTTAAAGTAGTCATATCATACATAAGTTGTAGTTTTTACAGTTTAGTTTATGTTCTGAAGAAATTTAGTTAGAACAAGTTTTGAAACCCTTGAAATTATATTTGTTAATTTCGTACTAAAATTTTACAGGGCAAATCTTTTAAATAACATTTTTGTCATCAAAATAACTCTAAAAATGATTGAAATATATATATATATATTAATACTTATTTTTATTTTTAAAAAATTTAAACTTCACCTCCAAAACCGCATCCTATAACGCTAAACCTTAAATCTAAATTAGTTAACCCAAGGGGTATAAATGCATATTTACATCATTTAATAAAGTATATTTTAGTCACTATTCTCCTTAAAGTCTATTTCTTTGACAATTTTTTTTAGGTTTATCCTAGGTTATTTCTCAATTTTGTAAACCTATAGATTCATTTTAAATTAATTTATATGGAGTATTAAAACTTGAAAATTTGTGGTAGCTAATGGGCAAATTAATTAACCCGAGCTTACCCCTATTGATACAATAAACATTACGTGTGATATGACTAATTTTGCATGCACGCGCTACACAATTATGAAACTACAATAGCCATATATGAGCTCAAAAAATATCTTTATTGTAAAAACTTAGTTTTTAAAAAAATCGATACTCTGTATTTCATATCTCAACCTTCCGCTTTCTAGTTATTCAAGAGTCTAATCAAATCATAAAACAATGAATATGGTTTTGTCTTGCATTGTTGGCTCGCCGGAGCAAGCAGAATCGTAAACTCACCCTTTGATATCAGACATGATCCTAGAAAATAACATGGCGGAGTCAGAGCTTTGTCATACCAATCCTCTAGGGCAATCAACGTTATCCTCAACTTGTTCAATGACGACAAAGTTCAGATAATACGAGCCTCTTCATTTGGCAAGATCATGGAAATAACCGATAAATTGGTCTCTCCAAAGATTCACAAGGTACTTACTGTCAAGACAATTGAAAGTCAACGAAAA
The DNA here is from genome assembly GCA_905132765.1 of Moricandia arvensis. Classification (NCBI taxonomy): domain Eukaryota; kingdom Viridiplantae; phylum Streptophyta; class Magnoliopsida; order Brassicales; family Brassicaceae; genus Moricandia; species Moricandia arvensis. Next base: position 31,306 of record CAJHQP010003303.1, read on the forward strand.
ATTCTCAGTCTGAGAATTTACGAGTGTGACTGGTCTACCATGCGGCTTGTTTCCTACTAAAACGAAGACATAGATGAAGAAAAACATCACCAAGAAACCCTATTGGCATACTCTCTTTGGAAATGTAGAAGTCCTCAAGGATTTTGTGGTTGTGAAGATGTTGCGGCAAAAGAAAGTTAAAGATAAAAACTTCCGGATTAAATTTGCATGTCTAGTAATTATTTCACATGTCCTCCTTCTCACCTATTTGAATATTAAGATTATAAAGAAACACTGAAGCTATAGAAGATTTGGAGGAGTTCTTCCCTTTCCTGTGGGGTAGGTTAGCATTCAATATGCTTATTAGTAGTATCAAAGAGAGGGATGAAATTACATTATCGCTGAACACTATAGCCATTACGGGGTTTGCTTTAGCCATCCAATTGGTGATGGTTGAAGTTGCCCCATCGTTGACCAAAGTGGTTCATGTCTTCATGAGACATGCTCTGCGTCTGAATTTGACAGAGATGATGATGAAGAAGCTGAAAAGCTCACCAAAAAGTTGACACTCAGTCATGGGCATGTGAGAAACATAGATAAAAAGTAGAGATGTGTAGATAAATATATTTACTTTATAGTCCACCTCATTTGTAAAGACACATGGAATCTAATTATCTAATACTCTGATCATGTGAATGCCACTGTATCATCATGTTTATAGACTTAGATTATGCTCGATCAATTGATCAGTCCACGTTGGTTTGGTCCGATGAGTTAGTAGATGAAAAAGTTGACAATCTATTAGCTTTGATACATCATAAACATGTGTTTTCCAATGAGTGTTCAAGGGTGGTGTGACCAAATCTCATGCCAGAGAGAAGAAAACAAAGAAAACAAAGAAACCTCAAACATCAAACCCTCCTTCAAACATTGATGCATCCTATATTGCCATAATGGTTCTCAACAAGTTTAAACCCGAATTTGATAGAGTAGATGGTAATGTGGCCTCCCCACATGATTCCGTTAAAGATTTATACTCAAAGTTTGGATCATTCCAGGAATTCGTAATCGCGTTATGGGCTCGATGTTTGCGAAGTTCAAGCAGGATGTGCTGGATTTTGTGGCTAATCTTGTGAAGCAGCCAACATGCGATAGAAAATCCACCCATTTCACCACTGCAAAAACTCAACGTCCTACAGATAAACACACGAATAAAAATGAAGCAAGTGGTGGTGAGAGCGATGAGACCATAAGAAATGTTATGTGTAGTCTCTCATATTATTCCACACCATTAGGCTCTGAAAACCCACAAATGGTAAGTTTAAATCTTCTTTTGATTATCAATCAGATACGGTTTACATTTATACATACGGATATATAATATGTTTCTATACCGTTTCAATTAACTGGATATTTTATTATTATCTAGTATCCATTTATCATATCCACCCCATACTAGTTTGTCAAATGCTTGTTGCAATAGTTGGTAGTTCATATTTACACAGTTATCTATGTTGAACATGGTCCAACTAAGAGATCATATCGTAAAGAATCAAGTATACATATTGAACCAAGCGCACACGGTCTTCCAAAAGACAACATGCTCAGATCCACTAAAAGCCACACACTTGCTTGTTAAACTAAAATTGGTTAGCTTCTCTGTACTTCTTCTACTTCCTTAATACATTCCCACTTGCACCCCACAATATTAACCATCTTATCTCGTCCACAAGATGTTGTTGAATATATTAATTCTACAGACGCAACACCGTATTTCTCTCTTGGTCTGAAAAAGGAAGACGACCAGCAACCAAACAAAGAAAGTTTAGCATCTGCTCTTGATTTGAATACTCCAATTACCCATGAAAATGTGGATCGTCCGCCATCCATTGTAGCTGACTATTAGTGTGGGATCACAAGAAAGAACTGTAACTTATGTGTGCATGTTTGCCTAATCAAAAACAGAACTTAACTTTAAGATTAAAAATCTAAGTCACTGGAAGTCTCCATTTATAGCCCTTTCCTCATAAAGAAACCAGCAATATACACATGTATAAGAACACTTACATAATCTAACAGATATAAAAGCATTTAATGCATGTAGACTAGCTCGGCGTAGAGGCATCATTAGATTGTCTCAGACAAGCCAAATCCCATTTCCTTCTACTATCAAAGATAAGTCCCTTATCTTATCTAAGAAGCTATTGACATTTGTTGTTTTTTCTTCTTTTGCAATTGTGCTACACTAGTACACTTATGGTGCTTAGGAGTTAACCAGATTTAGCATTTTGCTAAGAACCCAAATACCGCCAATTTCTAGTTATTTCTCTATCGAACCGTCAATTTCATAATCTGTTCAAATGACAAATTGAAGATATTTATCGGTTGGGTTATAAATAATTTTACAGATTATAACACATGTACAAATTACAGTCTATCTCTTTAATCCATCCCCTAAATTTCTCAATCTCTTTCTATTCAAGAACCCTAAATCAACTCTTTCCATTCAACCTTGGTCGCTCCCCTCTCAAACCCATTTAACCCATCTATGGACAACATCCATATTTACAATCCCGGCTCTTCTAAGCTGTGTAGAATGTCCCAAAAACCATAGTGTCACTGCTCTTCTCCCACTATGGTGCTGATGCCTTGGACCGACAAAATCCCAAGTAGAAGATTCTTCAAGTGCGACTCTCACGGATTTGTCATTTGGGCTGACAAAGAGAAGCTTTTTGAATGACAAAAGCTCAGTTTGTTGGAGGCTAGAGAAAAGTTTTGACGGATTAGACAATAAAACATTTCTCTCAAAGAACGCATCGCCGAGCTCAATTGTCTAACTCCCTCAGCGAATCAGGATTCATCAGCCACATAAGTTGCGGAGAGTGAACCGGGTCAAACGGATATTGTACTTCATGATATCATCACCTAAGAAGATGCTTCACCAATTTGTTGTTATCTCATAGGGTGGATTTCTAGATGCAATTGCAATCATCGTCTTATATTAAAATATTAACTATTTATTTGTTATCTCTGTGACTTGAATTATATCTATGTTGCTTTCTACTAAATGTAATGATTCAAACGCATAACACTTTGAACTTTCCTATTAATATATTGTATTACCTTCTCAAAATCTGCACATTGAACTATCTAAATGGGTTTCAATTCTAATTTCCATTATCTGCTTCTTAACAAATTAATATCGGTGACCTCTTTGAATTTAAATATTTACAATACAAATGCAAACAACAATGTTGAGAACACATTTTTGCAAGAAATCAAAACTCTATCTCTCATATCAGCATCCACCAAGATCTTCGCATGACACACATATATATATGTCAGAAAATATACACCAAATTCGGATATCAGAAGATAGGTACCTCTTCCCTACGTGAAAGTGGATTTTTTTCTGTAATTTCACACAGCCCTCAGCTCAACCATGTAATATATTTGAAAACCACCTTCTACCTAATTACCACTCTATATTTATACATTGAACTAAATTGTTTTTACAACTACTATGAAAAAATTTTGGTCGTCTCTGGCAACACTTTCAGGTAGCTATTTAAAATATCATAGGTGATACATATTTAATATATTTGCAACTTTATCGAATCTGTGATACAAATCTCCTTTCCTAATTACATAGATAAATTAGTTATATAGTATCTCCTATATATATTATTGAAGACATATTATAAATAAATAAAAATAGTGGAATATAATATTTACAAGTTTACCAGACTTAGGTGTCACTACCTTAGAGTATTTTATGCTTACTTATCTGAACAAGAATAATTCTCAATTAAAATAAAATAACACTTTACTTTATAGAAGAATTACGTGTTCTATTGATGATTATTTATCGTTCACCCCCTTTATCATTTTCTATGTTATTAAAAGTTTCTAATGTGTTGTTATACTCTAAATTGAAATGATTGAATGGTTTTATACACTTATCTTGCTCTTCTACAAGTTTGTGAATTCTTTAAATATTTCTTTTTCAGCCACAAGTTCCATCTAATATTTTTCGCCCTTACATACACAACTTCATCTAAAACTAAACCTAAAGAGCACAAACAGTGACTGATGAGACTTGAAGAACACACAATATAATAATCGATTATGGGATGATGGTATTTCATTGCTCTGATAATCAGTTATCATGGGTCGGTAAAAGAGGAACAAATACTGTAAGATGCCACCTAAACCGAGCATTAGGGAATGAAAACTGGCATGAAAAGTTCCCTCATTTCTCTGTTAGTTACCTTTGCCTTTGGGGCTCAAATCATCGTCCACTCCTTGCAAATATTCTGTCTAAACCATTTTGATCAAAGAAAAAGTTCAAGTTTGATAAGCGATGGTTGGATAGTGATGAAATACAACAAGTCATTCAGGAAGGCTGGAATTCTCCTGATATCCAACTGATGCAAACATTACCGCACATATTGCTAGTTGCAGGAAAGCACTTAGTCAATGGAGAAGACAAAATGGTGTGAACTCAGAAAAGAAAGTAGAGGATCTAAAAGAAATGTTAGAGGCTATGTATGTGGATAATAATGTGTCCAATGAGGAGTTAAATGTCGCGTTAAAAGAACTATTTGATGCTCTTAAGGCAGAATAAATTTTCTGGAAGCAAAAGAGTGGAGTACTCTGGTTAAGAGAGGGCATGAATTCGAAATTCTTCCATAAGCTTACAAAACAAACATGCAAGGAGCAAAATTACAAGACTGACAGACGCATAAGGTAATAATGTGGAAGACAAATATATCCGTTCTCTCTTTGAGAAATTTAACCCACTAGCTCTTGATGAAGCATTGGCAAATGTTTCGACAACAGTCACAAACACAATGAACCAAGAACTGAGTGGCCCGGTTACAGAATGGGAAATCAAACTTGCACTCTTTGTAATGCATCCTGAGAAGGCTCCGAGGCCAGATGGTATGAGCGCACTTTTTACCAAAGTTTTTGGGATATTGTAAAGGGGGACTTGACTCGTATGGTCATTGAGTTGCTATTTGACAGCATTGTTGCCCAGGTCTAAATGATATCAACATCTGCCTTATTCCAAAAATAGACAGACCATTTGATATCGCCCAGTTTCGTCCCATCAGTGTATGTAATGTGAGCTACAAGATTATCTCAAAGGTCTTATGCCAGAGATTGAAGAAAATTCTACCAAACCGAATATCAAAAACTCAGCCAGCCTTTGTTGCAGAAGGTAGATATCAGATAATATAATGATTGCTCAGAAATGTTTCATGGCTTGAAAACAAAACCTGGTGGAAGACAAAATAGGATGCGATAAAAACTGATATGAGTAAAGCTTACGACCGTATGGAGTGGATCTTCATCGGGGGTCTTGGAGAATATGGGGTTTGCTGAAACATGGATCATGTAGTGCGTATCTTCTGTTAAATATCATGTACTAATGAATGGCCAGCCCAGAGGAAAAATGTCTGAGGGAGGGGTTTACGTCAAGGAGATCCTTTGTCTTCTTTCATTTTATCTTATGCACGGAAACACTCGTTAGCCTCCTAAATCATGCAGAGAGTTAGAGAAAGATAACAGGTACGCGCGTTGCTCGTGCTTGTCCCCCGATGTCTCACCTGTTATTTTCTGATGGTAGCCTTAAGGCAGAGCCACGTGAATGGATGAAGTAATGAAAGCGATAAAGGTGTATGGAAAAGCATCAGGTAAATGTATTAACTTTGAGAAGTTTTGCTATTTTTGGAAAAAGGGTTCCAGGAAGTGCGAAACAAGAGATCAAGTCCACTTTGGCGATTAATAATGAAGGAGGTATTGGAACTTATTTGGGGATCCCATAGGATATAAGTGGCTCAAAGTGAAAATTGTTTGCTTTCCTAAAGGACAAATTGGAGCGTCGCATCAATGGATTGTCTACCTGATGGCTATCAAGAGAGGGCAAAGAGATTCTTATAAAAGCCATAGCTTTGGCCTTGCCAGCATATATTATGTCCAGCTTTCTGCTCCCGTTGGAGATCTGTGAGAAACTAGCTAGTGCCATCGTACGCTTCTGAGGGAGCTCTAACCCACCCAAACATGGAATGCACTAGACAAAATGGGAGAAATTTTGTTGTCCCAAAGAGGAGGGAGGTATTAGCTTCAGATTGATACATGAATTTAATTTAGCTCTTTTGGCAAAGAAATTATGGAGGATGGTACAATTACCTGATAGTCTTCTTGTGAGGGTATTAAGAGGACGATATCATCGATTATGCTCGCCTTTGAGAGCACAAGAAGTCCATAATCCCTCATATGTCTGGACAAGTTTGATGGCAACTAGACCTTGTTGGAATTGGGGATCAGACAAAAAATACACTTAGAATATCAGATAAAATTTTGGGAAGATTCTGGGATTCTTATGATCCCTGCATGACCAGCGCGATCTTCTGCACCGGTGGTTCACCCTAGAGTGACAGTTAGTGCTTTAATCCATGGTAAGCTAAAGTTATGGAATGTGGAGATGTTGGAGTCTGGTAGCTAATGATGATATACCACTTATCTAGAGTCTGGCCGTAAGCCAATCTCATAGAGAGGACAAATATAGTTGGAGCTATACAAAGAGTGGGATGTACACAGTCAAATAAGGCTATTGGGTAGCAAGGAACATTCTCCATCAGAAACCAGAAATAACAATCTTGGAGCCCAATATCACGAAGATACAAGCTTTTGTTTGGAAGATCAATGCCCCACGTAAGATGCAACATCTGATTTGGCAAATGGCATCTGCTTTTCTAGCTGTTACAAGTAACCTAACACATCGCCATATGAGATGTGATAATTTTTGTCCTAGATGTGATGAACCTGATGAATCCATTAATCATGCGATTTTTGAATGCCCACCTACATTATAGACTTGGGCGATCGCCTCAACACCATCGTGTCCAGGAATATTTCCAATATCAAATGTGTATTCGAGCTTCGATTATTTGTTCTGGAGGAAAAGTGACATAGAATATCTTGTACTAGATAGAGATCCATATCCTTGGTTTATCTAGTACCTCTGGAAAGCTAGGAATGATAAATTGTTTAGAGGAATCACAAGAAACCCAGAAGAACTGATTCAACATGCTCATAGCGAGTGCCATGCATGGTATGATGCCAACTCGAATAGACAAAATGACCATCAACCGCAAAACAATACACAAAGTACACAAGTCTTAAGCTTGAAGAGTATATGTTTGGTAGTGGATCCTGGAGTCCTAAGGACCGCTTCAGTGGATACGGTTGGGTATGGCTTGACGATCGAGGAAATGAACATCTCCTAGGGTTGAGAAATTCAGAGAGACGGCAATCACCGCTTCATTCAGAATTGGACGCCCTGACTTGGTCGATGGAGAATATACTACAACCCTCGACATGTCAACAGTTTGGAATAAATTGCAAGGATGTCATCTCAATGATTCAGAACTCAGGCGCATGGCTAAGTTTTTTGACATAATTAGCGGAGATAGCAAATCTGCAAGAAAGGTTTCAAGATTTCAAAATCATACACGTTCAAAGGTCTCTGAACCAGACATCATACACCTTGGCCAATATGGCTTGAAAGTTCTATAGGAATCTAGTTTTTGTTGGTTGTTTTATTATGGTCTGACTTCCATGGTCACCTTAAGTCTGTGTAATATAATAGTCTTTTGATATAAAAAAACTATCGATTTTCAATCACTTCGCCTACTTCACATAATTATTGTTCATATACGAATGCTAATTTGTTTTGTATGTTTTAACTTTCTGACGAATTTAGTAGGGTGAAGGTAAAATACAAGTATATACCTTTAAAAATTCTTGATATTTTACTACAGGGATGGTTTAAGTAATATTCATGGTTTAATTTCTTTTCGTAGAAGGTTTCAAATTTATGACAAACATCGAAGTATAGTCAAATATCTTGTTTGACCCTATAATTCCAGAGATGGAAACTTTCAAGAAAAAAATTAAGAACAAATAAACTGCTAACGCATTGTAAGCTTTACACGTGCAGTTTAAACACAGTTAACTAATGAGACAAAATTTTGATTGGTTTTCAGGATTATAGTAACTATATTTTGATGACATACATAAAGATTGAAAGTGAAGTTATGTTTGTGTTTTGTAGAATAATATGCAGCTATTCCTTCCTATTTATGTTTACTTTGTGTTTTATGATTTTACTTAGATTATTGTTTAAGTTTTGTTTAAGTAAATTTCTAAACCTAAATAAACATCACTGAGACGTAATTATAAGGAAGATTTTGCAGTTTGATATTTATGTGTAATATATTCAATCTATCCAACAAAAGAAACCTAACCAAGCAATTGTTCATTCGATTTAATTGTTTATTTTATAAGTCGAGATACTAACGTAAGATTCAGTGTCTCTTATGTACTTCATATGCTTCTTACACAAATGTAGCCTTCAGATCTACGTTTTCAAAACTTCTGATTATATTCAAGGACATTTGAGTGATAAATGCATATAATCTTTGGTCGGACTAGCGAAAGAAGATGACATAAACAAATTTTTAATTCAAAGGTGAAGTAAGAGTAACAAGAACAATAATAGAAAGATTTAGTCTTTGGAGATGACATAATTTCGATCGAATTTTTTTTCTAACCTAAACCCCTTTCTTTCTGAGAGGATCAAGTTTTCAAGAGATTAACAAAAAATCAGTAAAAAATGGACCCTTTTGACCAAAGCTCATCTTGCATTAAAGTAAACATGGTCCAGTAATCAATATAATTGTTTGTGTTATGGTCTATCCTTTTGTTAAACTAATGTGCATGTGGCCCAAACTTTTAATTGTATATTTGGTGTAAATAATGAACTCAATACTATTAAAACATAAGCACAAAGTTGGACTCAACTTACTTCTAGGTAAAAAAATTTAAAAATACTATATACTATAATTAATACCCTTAGAACATTATCTTTAAGCCTAATGCATTTATATTTATAACAAAACTACCCTAAATTCTCTCTTTATGTATGGTTGAATTTAAATGAGACAATTATTAATGATTTATTTTACGAAGTGAAATTATTTATAGGAAGAAACATTAATGTCTTCAGATCTTAACTTATTTAACCAAACATTTTTTAACTAAGTTGTTGACATATCTTAATTTTTCCTAACGGTTTAAATTTATATATTCACAACACTAACAAATATATATTTCGAAATATTTTTTATGCAATCCGACATCTTTAAATTTATTCCTCAAACAATATAAATAGAAAACTAATATTATCATATAAATAAATTTGGTTTTCTCTAATATTAATTTCTTCATTTTTTGAACAGTAAAAAAACATCAAAATACAAAAAAAAATAATACAAATCTAATAGTTTTTTTCAATTTTATGTACTATTTAAAAGTAGATAAAATTTTGATTTTAGAAATATTATCAGTTTTCTCTGGAGTTCTAATGGGTCAACCATGATTAAGTCACACGTCAATGAAATGTTTTTAGATTTTTTTCAGATTTTATCAAAGTTTTAATTAATAAAATTTTCACTAAATTTGAATCGGATTATATACGGATCACCGGATTTACCAGTTCAACCACGAGTATATGTCAAAAAAAAAACTAAAATCTTTTTTTTAGCATAAATATGTTTATATGTATATCAAAATTCAAAAAAAATACCAATTAACAAAAAACAATTGCGCTTTCAAATCGCATGTCAAAATCTAGTAAACTTTTAAAAATGGATTTCATCCCGCATGACGCATAACTCAACCTAATATTAATTAGTTTGTTAATATATCTTTTGTCCAATGCCAGACTTCTCACTTTAACAAAGTTGTGTACAATGGTAAGCTTGATGGGTCGAATGTGCAGTATCCAAGATTGCTAGCTAGCTATTGTGTACAATGGTAAGCTTGATGGGTCGAATGTGCAGTATCCAAGATTTGCCAACTATAGATGGCCACAAAACATGATATTTTGAAGTGATTGGATATGTTGATATTTATTTATGAAGCACATAAAAGAAAATAGGAATACCTCAAATACCAATATAAAAAGGTGTTTCAACAAGTTTTTATTAACAAATTGTTTGCATGAAGTATTTTCAAACATTAAAAACCTTCTTACATGTGATTTTTAAATGCATTCATAAAATAATTGGAAATTTTATGGTATTTTTGACAGTATCTATGTGGTAAAGAGAAACAACCTCCCCCCCCCTCCCGATGTGATCCATATATTCCAAAATAATACCAATTTTTATAATAAATAGAAAATAAAACGGTGACTAATATGATTTAACAACACTAACTACATAATATATAAGATATATTAATATATTTTCTAATTATTTATTGGTCTGGACTCATAAGTCAGACACATGTGTGTCCAAACAAAACCAAAATTGATAGCCAAAGTTAGTTAAATAGAACATGTTCTATCAATCTAACTGCATATATACCCTCCAATTTATCCATTGACTGCACGAAAATCAGACACAATTATTTCTGACTCTTGAGTTGCTGAACATACTCTTTAAAAATTAAGTAATTTATATAAAAGCATAATTTAAATATAATATTTGTATAACATTAAATTAAAGAAATAAAATTACTAATAATAAATTATACTTAAGATTATGTTTTTAATTTTTAATTAAATATTATTTAATTAATTTTCTTTATTAAATTTTGAAAATAACTTATATTATGAAATAAAAACATTTAAAACAATTTATATTATTTTTAGAAAGCAAAATAACTTTCGCAATGACTATATTTTAAGCTGTCACTACGTATGAAAATATTTTAGTCACAGCTTATAATATCCAGTGCGAAAATATTTTAGTCACAGCTTATAATATCCAGTGCGAAAATATTTTAGTCACAGCTTATAATATCCAGTGCGAAAATATTTTCAGTGAATGAAAAGGAGCATAATATGCGTGTGTTAGTCCAAAACCAGCTCATGTTGGGCCATTTTGTCTTCAATATAGACATAAGAAACTACTAGGAAAAATGTTAATTAAAAAGAAGAAATGGAAAGATGGACATTCCTTATATTATATGTTTGTAAATTTGTATCTATGATATGTGGTAATATCACTGCACAACTGATGAGACATATTTATCCAAGCTTGTATATAATGCTCGGTAATGAAAATGTATGTAGAAGTAATAAACTAATTTTAGTAATATGATTTTAGTAATATGATGAAGGGCAAATCTCTTAGATAACCAGTTTTTAAGTTTTTGTCACAAAAATTACCCTTAAAAACAAAAATGACAAAATTAACATTTTTATTTTAAAAAATTAATATTTTTTTTTTTTTTTTCAATTTTAAACCTTACCTCCAAAACCCCACCTCATAACTCTAAACCCTAAGTTTAGATTAGTTAACCCAAGGGGTATAAATGTATATTTACACTCTTTAATAAATATTATTTTCGTCATTTTCTTTTTTAAAGATTATTTTTGTGACAAAAATTTTTTAGGTGTATCTTAGGGTATTTCTCTATAAATGGAAATTTGCAATTACTGGTTGAGATTAAGGATAGAGTTTCGCTTATGACTAGTCTATCTCCATGTGTACACTCTAAAATCTAAATAGCAAAATATGTTCTGCATATATAAAAATTAGTATGGAAGCAACTTTTGACTTTTGAGTACTCCCTCTGTTCCTTAAAGATGCATATTTTAGAAAAAAAATTTATTCTTAAAAGATCAATGTTTTACATTTTCAATGTATGTTTTATTATCTAATTGTAAACTTAAAAAAATTTAATTGCACTAATTGATTTTTTATTGGTTTAAAATTATGGAAAGAAGATAAATACAAAAAACTATGCAAATTTATTGTGTTTTATTAAAAACTGTGAAAAAACTAAAATATGTATCTTTTAGGAACAGAGGGAGTATATTTTAAGTGTGACTACGTTCTTAACTGTCATCTTTGATTAAAATATATTATTTGATTCGAAAACTTCAACATCCAAATATAAACTAGCCATCCTATTTCTAATTAACCACTCCCGAGTTTTCTTTACAACTCATGTAATAGAAGCGTTTTGACATTTTTGTCTAATGGGGTTCCCTTTATCGATATCTTTTGACATTCTTTCCATATAAAGTGGGGAACTTTAGAGTTCAAATTTCTTCTAAAATCAATCTTTTTGTGGATTCTCATTCATATCGTAATTTTGTAATCTATTATGCATTCTAGGTTAGTTTCTAAATATAATTAAAATACTAGTACTTTGTCGAGTTATTTTTTGTAGTAGTTCGTCGAGTTAAAAAGCAGTTCTTCTAACTTTATATGAGCTGTATATAATCAGAAAGGCTGCATAAAATGGAATTATTAAAAAACATGAAAACCATTTTTCAAGAAGAGAATGGGTGTTAAAGCTTTATATCTATCCCATATAAAGCTACAAATATAATGATTAAATTGTTCAAGTATTGTTTTTTAAGCAAAAAGTATTGTTTTTTCTTAACAATAATTTTATATGCAAATCACAATGTTCTTAAAAATACAAGCAATAAGAAGATATATTATGGAAAGTAAAAGACAGTTGATTAAAAATATACTTACCGAATAAGAATTTAAAATTTCATTTTGTTTGAGAATCTCAAGAGCATCAACAAACCGTCGTCGTTGTCTCCGAACCTAACCCTAGAATACGCAAAAGCATAGACAAAATCACCACGTCGCTGAATCAGACATAATGGATTTATCAGACAGCGCTGGATCCAACAGTCCATGGCAACCATTAACAACATTTATTGGATATCACTTTTTGGATACATGACGAAGACCATGCTCTAACAAGGGCGGTCATTAAGAATAATGTGGGTTCAATTGACACCATATAAAAATGAAATTTGTTTGTAATGGTTTAGGGTTTTGTTTTAATGAACTCAGTCCAATTATTTGACCAAACCCATAAATAATATTACAGTCCATATTAAAGACCAGTTTTTTTTTTGTGCGACACCTATTTACAAAAGTCCAATTTTCGTTGTATGGAAGTAACAACTTTTTAATTTGTGATTTTTTAAGTTGGAGCATCTCTTAGAAAAATTATTAAATTTATGTTATAATCTTAATAATATCCCAACAAAAATTATTACTAATTACTTCCTACTAATTACCATAAAATAGCTCACATATCGCAACTAAAATATTTTTCACTTCCTACTTTGACTAAACAAAATATTTGGATCCTTACAAATGATCCATATGCAAAATTTTGCATAGTGGTTATTGATTAATAAGACGAGATTATGATTACATTATCAATTTATCATACACTGTATCGTTAAAACTAAACATATCTAGCTAGATTCGTATGTAGATAAGTACAATATCATTTTATTAAAGCATACTAATTTTAAACCAAACTTATGCTAACCACCAAAACTAATTTATACTAGGTGGCCGGCCCGCACCCTGTGCGGACATGAACAGATTCAGTTATGGGCTTAATAGTGGTTGAGTTTTGGCAGACACGGATTTTATATCATAAACCACTGTGCTTGGGGTAAAGCAACGACACATGCAAATGTTGGTACTCTATATTCTACATGGACGTGATGGAACAAAGTATCTTCAGTATCAGAGTGCAACATATTGTGTGTATGTATAATTGCAACATCATTAAAAATCCTAATATGTGTGTTTAAGATGTAATTTTATTATTCATCACTACCCATCTGAGAAATCGAAAAGATAAATAATTGTAACAGTTTTTATATTTTCCTTAATTATTGGAAAAAAGTAAAGGTACAATTAAGTACCCTTGGCTACGAAATATTCTGAAAAACTTGTTTTTAGACAACATTCAAAGTTTCGTCTCCGGCTTCCTTTCTTTACCAGTTATTAGGATTTTTAATCCCGATCTCGATTTAACTCTTGAAAGTGCGACGTAGAGCTGACAATGAGAGAACTCTGGCCTAGGCAGAAACAAACCAACGCTTTCTAGTGTTTGACCTTGACTTTTGTTGATGGTCATCGCGAAAGCCAATGTAATGGGAAACTGTCTTCGACGCATTCTGAAAGGAAACTTTGTGTCAGGTGGTGTGACAAACATTCTAGGAATCCAGACCTTGTCTCTAGTAATATTGTTTCCGGTTTTAATTCTAGCTTCTAGCACATGGAGTAGTAACTGAGTAACAATTAGCCTAGTACCATTGCATAAACCATCTGCAAGATCCACGTTACGGAGACACATAATAGGAGCAACAACCTTGAGATTCAAATTATATCTAGGCAGTCCAGCCACTTTAACACTGTTCAAAAACTCTGCAGGATATATTACATTTTCTTCTACGTCAACATCGGATGGAATAATACTGTCAGAGCTAAGGTAAACCTTCTCTTCACCTGAAAACATATGTAAATCATTTTCTTTAGTGACAAAAACGTGTAAGATACTGGAACATAAGTTTAATCAGAAAAACATGTTTAAAAGTGCAAAATTTTTCTGTTTTAAAAATGTCATTTTAAAATGATAAATAAATTTTAGTTATAAGAATATATGTTTAAATATTTTATTATGTAATACATATATAGTTTAATTGATTTTTTATGTTTAAAAATATTATTGTACATTTTTAAAAAGTTATAAATCAATCATGATATAATTTAAAATTAAAATTTGTTATATAATTCTACTGTATTAACTTTTTATTTGAGCTAAATTTTTTTTTGTGAAAAATATTCATATAGTTCTCATTTTCATCAGCTGATTTCTATGGGTTCGTCGGATAACAAAGTGTGTTGTTTCAAAGGTTTCAAATCCTTAATCATCGTACTAATTTATAATAGAAGCCACAGATTTTGTGATTTGTGTATTAGAAGCCATAGATTGTTTTATGGTAGTGGTTTGTTTAGGAAGAAATGGAGCTTATTATAATAAGAATAATGAAACACGTTGAGACATAGGGTTTTTGTAAACTTGCGGCATACTCCTTAGAATCGTATCTCACGATAATTTCTAAAATATCATATAGTTACTATTCCTTAAATTAGGCAAATTCAGTAAACCATATTTTAGATAATCGTATTAACTATGTTTTTTTCCTTACAATTTCTTTAAATTCATATGGTTAAATGGAAAATTAATAATCATAAAATCAGAATTGCTTTGAATTCTGATTGGCCGAAAATATAGTTGGCAAAAATATTAAAAAAATCTAAAAAGGCAGTGGCATATAATGTAAATAACTTCAAAAAGTGAAGGCAAAATCCTAGGAGGGATTCTTCTTTAATATATAGAGGGATATCATTATTAAAACAAATAAATTAAATAGGAAGAATATGAAGAGGTGTTCTCATTTTAAAAATTATTAGAAATTTTGAAGTTGTTTGTCTCTTTATGAATAATTCAAACCTTTTACAGAAATATTAGTTATATAAATTAATCATATTAAAGTATTAATACTAAATCATTGACATATTTTTTCATAAAATTTTACCAATAAAATGTTTTTAGATCGAGCGAAACAATGAAGACATCTGTGATTGGAAGTTTCTTCTTATTTTAATTTTAGACTAATTATTGTTTTCAAAACCAAACGTTTATGACAAATGGGAAGAACATGGACCCCAATTTGATGAAGCATGTTGATGGATTTTCCATGAAACCCAACGATCTTATGTCCATCTTTGTGGAGTATGAAGCTTGGTACTGTACCGAATCCAAAAACATTAGAGTAGTTTTTGTTGGTAGTGAACCTAAGCATGGTTATAACTCCGGATTTATCATCGTAGTCACCCTCCGCTGATATGAGATATTCTGCAGGATCACTTAGCGTGAACTGAAAAAAAGAGAAGAATAATAATTAGTTAACTATATCTTATCTATAGCTGTAAATTATTAAGAAGTGAATCAGTGACCTCTTGGACATCAGATAGGGTCTTGCTCCCATGGTCATCACCGAAGACTACACGACCGTTTTGGGCATACATAAACTTGACAAACCCTATAGCATTTTCGGTTAGTCCAATGTATATCTTTTCAATACGGTTGAAAGAGTTACCGTCGTCCCAATAATCTCCTCCATCGCCACCATGTGCGGACATAATTACAACAAAAAAGAATCACAATTATTAAATCTAAGCAAGTTAAATGCGGACATACTTACAACAAAAAGACTAACTACGGCGAGAAACCCTAAAAATCATGATATGATTTATTTCTTCGACATTGACCTCTATATATATGAAGTGAATTATATAGGTTTGTAACGACGCCAAGAAAATATTCATAAAATAAATTATGGAACCGTTTAAGTAAAGACAGTTAATTTTTTTTGGAAGAAAATTAAATGCATATAATATGATTCTAATTTGTGCAAGTAATCAATATGATTTACCGTATTAATTAATATTCTTGCGCAAATAATCAATATGATTTACCGTATTTTTAGTAAGGGATAATAGTAAATACGTGTATTAATTAATATTCTTGCGCAAGTAATATTAATTATTTTACTACTCCTTCAATCTGTCTTATTTATTTAGTAAGTATTCAATGCATTGAACATATAAATATTCTTGCGCAAGTAATATTAATTACTTTCCTACTCCTTCAATCAGTATTATTTTTTTAGTAAGTATTCAATGCATTAAACATATAAATATTCGAAATACAGTTTGATAGAATTAATAATATTATTTCAATTTAAACAAAGAATCATCAATTCGAATTAATAATATTATTTCAATTTAGATAAATAAGTAAAAATAAAAATTATGATAGAATTCTAAATATTTTAGTTGATCTAATCTTTAATATGATAAAAAAATTCAAACTTATTATTTATGTATTTGACATAGATACTATATATCTCATAATTCATATATTGTACTTTCTCTTTTTGTTTTTTATTTTCTTTATAATTATGAGTGCATGTTATTCTTTCTTTATAAATCAATCTTGAGTTCTCTTTGGATTTTGATCAAAACAATGATCAAAATTATTATAAATTTTAAATATATATAAAATCTACTTAACGTAAATAATATAAAATTTACTTAACGTACAAGACGCTGCGCACCTGTCCAAACAACTCATCAAGTCAGAAAACTATAATACAAACACATCAAGATGAATAATGAAATAAAGAAACAAACAAACCTTGTTCTACATGGACGTCATCTACAACTTTGGCAACCTGCAACACATATTTACAAAACAATTTGAATATTAGCCAAGGAAACTTGAGTAAGCGTGAAACAAAAAATAATAATTCCATTTTAAAAACCTTATTAAAATGTTCATATTGTTTGTTTCCTAATCCAAACACTCCATACTTCAAGTTCTTAAGCCATTCTCCTCTGTCATTTCCCTGTAACACACATGTCTAAAACTTCAGAAACAAGTAAACAGAACTAAACAAGCCACGCAAAAAAAAAGACTCACCTTTGTTATGATTTAATCCTTCGACATTGACCTCTATATATATGAAGTGAATCATATAGATTTGTAATGACGCCAAGCAAATATTCATAAAATAAATTATGGAACCGTTTAAGTAAAGATAGTTAATTTTTTAGAAGAAAATTAAATGCATATGATACGATTTTAACTTGCGCAAGTAATCAATATGATTTACTGTATTTTTAGTAAGGGATAGTAGTAAATTATGTATTAATTAATATTCTTGCGCAATTAATCAATATGATTTACAGTATTTTTAGTAAATGATAGTAGTAAATACATGTATTAATTAATATTCTTGCGCAAGTAATATTAATTACTTTCCTACACCTTCAATCTGTCTTATTTATTTAGTAAGTATTTAATGCATTAAACATATAATATTCTTGCACAAGTAATATTAATTATTTTCCTACTCCTTCAATCGGTTTTATTTTTTAGTAAGTATTCAATGCATTAAACATATAAATATTCTTGCGCAAGTAATATTAATGACTTTTCTACTCCTTCAATCGGTATTATTTTTTTAGTAAGTATTCAATGCATTAAACATATAAATATTCTTGCGCAAGTAATATTAATTAATTTCCTACTCCTTCAATCTGTCTTATTTTTTTAATAAGTATTCAATGCATAACAAAATAAGGTTAGTATTTATAGGGCTTGCCTTTTTTGTTATGTCGATGAGAAAAATAAATCAAAAATGAATTTTCGAAAAAGCAACCAAGAGAATCGCGTTATTTTGGCTGAGAAGGGCTCTGTGAGCGCCACGTGTCAAATGTACTTCTCATTTAATAGTAAGGAGGATTATTGTGTTTTAATACAAACTAAAGTTTGACTCGCACGCTAGTGCAAGTGTTTGTTTATCAGTATAATATGTTTTTAACCTATTAGTATTAATTATTTTAACTGTTTAAGTTCTTGTTATATATTTGTACGTTATTTAGTTTTGGCATTAGTTTGTCTTGTTTAATGTATTTAGCTTATGAGCTTTATAAGTTATGAAGTTATGTGTTTGTGTTTTTCTTTTTATGTGTTACAGTATTTTATTCATTTTGTTTTAATAAATTTAATAATAATATTTCTGGGTTTTATTAGATTATATTATATTTTGTTTGAAGTTGTTTCTAGATTTTAAATTTGTTGTTGTGATTATTTAAAACAAATACGTGTTTCGACATAATAATATTTTTTTTTGAAAATTTTAATTAGCTAATAATCTAAATTATTGAATTGAGCCATCTGATTATTCTTTAAAATTTAATCCATATATCAGAATTTATCATTCTTTATATTTTGAAAAGCTGAACATATATGGTTCGTTAAGAAAAATAGTTAGATTTGTTACTTATAAATAGCACTCAATAATTATATATGGTTAGTTATGAAAGATACTAAAGGAATCAAAAGTTTACGTTAGTGAGTATTATTATTTTTTGGTTTAAAAGAATTGAATTTTAATGTCCTTGATTGTGGGTATAAGAAGATCTGTTTAGTATAAAATTCAAAATTTCATTATTTAGCAACATTTTATTAAGAGTATTAATATAATATTTGTGAAATCCCTTTGGTTAATTTTATTATATTTGTAATCAATGGAAAAATCTTGTTACAATGTGTATTTTATTCTGAAAAATTTACAGAAAAGGGGATTCACAATTTAAGAATATAGCATATTCGATTGGTGCACATTCGAGGACTGTCTAATTACTAATTGGCTAGGTGGCTGCCCGCAAAATTTGGGGGTATAAATATTATATATTTTTATATTATATATTTGATTATTTTTGAATAAAAATTAAAAATATTAAAAAGATAACTTTTAACTCAAAGAATTTAAAAATCTAAAATTTCAATACTGATTATTAGAAGCATGAAATTTAGTGATAATTTAGTAATATTAATCAAAATCACTACAAAAAATTATTTTACTTAATTTGATCATAAGATTAACAAATGCATTATCAGTGAACCTAAAAACTATTTTAAAACATTTTATAATCTCAAATTCTTATTTATCAATTTTAATGCAAATTAATTCTCAGTTGCGAAGATCTCATAAATTTGAAGCAAATAACTGATGAATATTTATATACGCAATTATTACATTAACTTCTCCAACATATATTATGCATCAAATTTTTTTTCTTATTTTTTAGTATTTTTTTCTTTTCATCACATTTTAACATGTATTGCTAATGTTTTTTTTTTTAACATATTTGTTTTGCCAGATATTTCTATCTCTCTCAAAATATTAATATAAATCACATAATCAATCAAACATCCATCTTAGAATCTCTTTTCAATCATCAAATTAATTTATTTGCTATATTATGGTATATTTGACTTAAAATCAAAACATTTTATAATTGCAACGCTCTCACATGTTTCGTTCAATATAATCCATCTAATTTTCAAATTTATATATATTAAACGACTAATCTATATATTTTTCACTGTACATTGCAATAATCACACATTTATATAAATATATAATTATCATATTACTTTTATTTATTTTTGAATTAAAAACAAAACATTTTCTATTGCAAATTTCTATTTTTCCAAATTTCCTATTTTTTCTTCTATAAATGATTTATATGCTCTTATAAATAATTTTAAAATTCTTATAATCTATAATAAATTATTTTATTTTTCTAAGAAAAAACTTTATAAATGATTTTATAAAAATATATGAACTTTATCAGTCATTAATATTTAACATATACTGATATAAGAATATAACGTAAAATATAAAATTAATACAGTGATTTGTATATAAATAATTTTGTTCATTGTATTATGTAGTTTATAACCATAAAAAGGAATTAATTAAACATTAGTACTCTTTTATCTTGAGAAATAATTACACTTTCTATTATTCGAACAATTATTTGCCATAAATCGTTATATGTAATACCATTTAGATTATTTGACAACTGGTATTAATTACTTTTAGTTTTACCTTTTATTTTTAGATTTAATTAAAATAAAATTTAAATTCACCTACCAAGAAAATTATAATAATTTTCTTAAGACTTCTCTAATAATCGACAAAACACTTAAGTAACATCTCATTTAATATATAATTTCGATTTTTTTATTTTATAGCCTTTGATTGTGGATATAGAAAACGTCTAAGGAAAAAAAATTGAATGACCTAGTGAGGACTGCAATTGAAATGATATTTTGGAGAATATCATGTTTGATGATTTGGTAGATGATTTTTACATCGAAAAATGATATTTAGACAAAAATAGTGTATTTATTTTATATTATAACAATATTTTATAAAACAAAACTTATTTCAGAATATTAAAATAATTTTTTTTGAACAAGATCCTTATAAAGTTTAAGACGGCCCTGATTGCAAGGGTCTAAAACTGGTGATTTTTAATAGATTAATCAATAATTTATATCAACTTATTAAGAACGTGATTTACGTATAGCAGAGGATCAAACTCTGTAATTGTGATCAACAAATTTCTTAATAACAAAAAAATTAATAATACATAATAAATAAGACAAAGAAATAAGAATCCAACAAGAAAGAAGAACCAACAAAATGGCCTATAGAAGATATCTATAATCAACCACCTGATCACGATCACTGTGATCTTAAAGGTCACTATAATGGCGGATCATCCTTCAGATCTTCTCAATCTTTCTCTTCTCATTCCTCCCTTGCCGCTCAAGCAATCTGCGCATCCAATTCTCAGGTCTTTCTCTCTCTCCATGACAAGTTACTTCTCCCGCAGTAAAAAAAAAACCCTAAACCTAAATTTGCAGGTACGAGGATTCACTGCTTACGACGACACTACAAAGAACGAGAGTCGTGGATTCTGGGAAATCCTAGCTCAGAAAGCCAAATCAATCCTCGAGGAGGACGAAGAAGAGCATCAACAAAACGTCGTTATTGTCTCCGAACCTAACCCTAGAATACGCAAAAGCATAGACAAAATCACCACGTCGCTGAATCAGACATAATGGATTTATCAGACAGCTAGCGTTGGATCCAACAGTCCATGGCAACCATTAACACAACCAAACCAACACGAATCTCAACTCAAAGCTTCTCGTGACGTAGCCATGGCTACAGCAGCCAAAGCCAAGCTCCTCTTACGCGAACTCAGAACGGTTAAAGCCGACCTAGCTTCGCTAAACAACGGTAGAAGAAGAGAACAAACAGTTAAAAGATAACCGGGAAAAGGGTAACAACAATCCAGCTGATGATGACCTAATTAGGCTTCAGCGTGAGACATTACTTGCGGAGAAAGCAAGATTAGCACATGAGAATTCGATCTATCGAGAGACAACAGGTTCTTGAGAGAGATTGTGAAGTATCATCAGTTAACGATGCAAGATGTCTTGTTTATATTGATGAAGTTATCGAAGAAGTCGCTGAGGTGAATCCTTCGATCACTAGAACGCTCTCTATCTGCTTCGGAGTTGCAGTCGTCGATCTCTTCCTCTCCGGCTTCGCCTTCTCGGCTTTCGGTTTCTACGGATATTTATCCGGTTTTGGTTCAGCAGAGTTCAGCTAGTGATGTTGAGAGTCCTAAACCGGTTCGACCACCTTCTTTTGGGTACATGATGATGGTAAGAGACCATCGTCGCAGCTCTCTGTTTAGCGTCGAAGTGTTTGTTATTTTATTACCATTTTGATTTGTGTATGATGTGTTAGAAATTCTTTTGTTGCTATTAGTAGAGTTGTGTTCTTCTTAAAAACTTTATTTCATTTTGGTTTTATTGTGCGGTAGTTCATCCATGTAAATCCCCAATCTAAGTTTTAATGATTTAATTTGTTTTTTCTTCTTTTAGAAATATATAATTGAGATGAAATATTGTAAACTGTGTGTTTTGGCATGAAGAGAGAGGCAAATATATATGTTAGAAATTCAAGGCGTAACGGGTTCTTCTAGTATCAACTTAGAGCATCATTATCTCTGTACACCCATAATGGGTTTTTAAAAAAAATTTTTTTACTTTATGTATTTAAAAAAAAAAAAATTAAAAACCCCACCAATCACGGACCGCCACGTAACGCTGGGGCCCACGAAAAGTGGAGAAAACACACAGAAAACGTCTCTTAATTTAGTCATCTAGGAGACCGTTTTTTGTCAAAAGTGGGATCCCCCACAATAAGATACCTCTAAAATACTTTTTTTATCCGCGATGATGATGCTCTTACAACCAACCACGTCTATAGGTTTTTAAAATCAAAATCTATACTAATAAAAGGGACCTTTGAGGCTCCATAGAACGTCCACATCATCAAAGAATACATCTTTTAAAAAATGACATGTGGCATTAAAAATAAAAGTAAAATAAAAAAAAGAAAGAATAAGATTAACAAAATATTGCATATATAAAAATGTAAATATTTCCGAAAAAATTTAAAAACGAAATTAGTTTTACATATATAACTCAAACTGAAAATAAATAAAATAGAAAAATAAATAAAGAATAACATTAACAAAATATTGCATGTTTAAAAATGTAAACATTTCCCAAAAAATAAGTAAAATGGAAAACCAAAAGAGAAAGAATAATATTAACAAAAATATAAGTACATTTATATCAAAATAAAATAGTAAATTAATGTAAAGTAACAAAAAAATAATGGAATTTTCTTTTTTTTATGCACCTAAATAATGAAACTTTACAATATATAAAAAGGGTTGGCGTGATTATAAATAGTCGTAAAAAATTATTTGTTTGTTTGTAACTAACGATGTATTTCTACAATAGATAACATTCTTTCATTTTATTATTCATGTTTTTTATTAGCTTTCCAAATTTTTGATATGTAATGAAATAGATGTCGTAGTTGGCAATATCAGAATGAGTATTAGGTCGTGTGTATTAGTTATGCTGAGTATATAGTAGAATCATTGATATTTGATTTAAAAGTTACATGTTGATTGTTTTAGAACATTCATGATTACAATGTAGCACGTGACATTATTAATAAAGAAAAATAATAAGTAGATATATAATATCAAAAATAGAAATATAACACAAAACTTCTAAAGTAAGTTAATATTTGATATAATAAAAACAAAAAAAATAATAAGAAAAAAAAATAAAAAAAAAATAATAAGTAAATATACAACATAAGAATAGAAATATTACATCAAAATAAATAATATGAATATAAGAAATATAAATATCACAATAAACATCCATCCTAATATTATCATTTGATATAAAAAACAAAAAAATAGTAAAATTATTTCTAAAAAAAAGATAGTTTTTAATAAAAACGAAGTAATTTATTTAATATCTATGTTTTAGAGAATGCAATACTTTAAAAAATGTAAAATGTGAAATTAAAAAAATGAGAATAAAATAAAAGATGAATGAATACAAAAATATTGAAAAAGAAAATTACTTATTATATAACCTAAAACACTCAAAAATCAACATTACAAATTTTAATATGTTCATAAATTTTCATTTATAATACACTAGGGTTTGGCCCACCCCTAAAATGTTACATTAAACATTTATCATAATATTAGAATAAATAAATATAAAATATAAAAAATAAAATAATAACTAAATATCCAATATAATAATAAAAATATTGCATTAAACATCTATCATAATATTATCATTTATATAAGATAAATAGAAAATAAAAAAAATTAAACATACGATATAAGAAATAGTAATATTTCATTAAACATCTTCTCAATATTACCATTAGATATAAAAGCCAGAAAATTAGAATAAGTTAATATACAATACAAAACACAATAAATAATAAGCAAATACACAATATAAGAAAGAAAAAAATTATAGTTAACATCTATCTGAAAAATGTAAACTTTTACATTTTTATTATTTTCCAATATTATTATAAGTAAATATACAATATAAGAAATGGAAAAACTAAATTAAACATCTATCTAAAAAGTGTATAGTAAAATAAACAATCAGTAAATATACAATATTAAAGAGAGAAATATTACATTAAACATCTATTGTAATATTAGAATAAAAAATATACATTATAATAAAAATAAATAAATATACAAGTTAAAAATATTACGTGAAACATATATTGCAATATTATCATTTAATATACATGATAAAAAAATAAGTAAATATACGATATAAAAAATAAAAATATTACATTAAACATATATCGTAATATTAGAATAAGTAAATATATACTATAATAAAAATAAATAATAAGTAAATATACAATATAAGAAATAGAAATATTACATTTAAAATCAATAATAATACTATAATTTTTTATATATGTACAAAAATAAAATAAGTAAATATACAATATAAAAATAAATAATAAGAAAATATACAATATAAGAACTGAAAAAAATAAATTACACATATATCTAAAAAATGAATAGTAACATAAATAATAAGTAAAGATACAATATGAGAAATATAAATATTACATTAAACATTTATCCTAATATTCTAATAAGTAAATATATAGTATAAAAAATAAATAGTAAGTAAATATACATTATAAGAAATAAAGTATTTCGCTAAACATATATCCTTATATTGGAATAAGTAAATATACAATCTAAGATATAAAAATATTAGTTTAAACATTCTACCATAATTTTACCATTAGATATAAAAGCAAGAAAATTAGTATAAATAAATATTAGACAATATAAGAAGCAATAAATAATAAGTAAATATACAATCTAAGAAATGGAAAAATGCATTAAATATCTATCTCAAAATGTGTATTTTTACCTTTTTAAGATTTCCAAATAGTTTTATAAGAAAATATATAATATTAAATAATAAGTAAATATACTATATAAGAAATATAAATACACATTAAGCATTTCTCATAATATTATCAGTTGATACAAATGTAAGAAAATTAGAACAATAAATAAATATACAATATAAGAAATAGATAAACTATATTAAACGTCTACCGAAAAATGAATGATAAAATAAATATACAATATAAAAAATAAAAATATTACATCAAACATATATTTTAATTTACCATTTGATATAAAAACAAAAAATAAAAAATAAATATATAATATTAAAAAAATCAATAATAAATAAATATACAATAAAAATAGTTATATAGTAAACATTTGAAAGTCAAATAGTTCCGCGCGTAGCGCGGATTAATCCCTAGTGTATTAAATAAGAACAAAACTGGTCAACCTTTTGTGCAACAAATTGGTTAACTATCTATGAATATATACATGTGGAATGGTGGATCTCGTTTAGCTCATCTCACTGTTGGGCTAGAACCAACTATGAGTATATATGTGGCCTCAATCTATAACAATCTTTCATATCATTGAAAACCCTGGACCATATTTTCTTAGGCTGCAGAATCATGAACTCAAGATTTCTATTATTTGCTGGAGTCTATAGTACTCTTCTTATGCTGCAGTTTCATGTACTCAAGATTTTAATCACTTGCAAGAGTCTATAATCTTCTTAGGCTGCAGAACCATGCAGACCCGTCATTAATACATTATGGGTCATGTGCACACATTTTTTTCTCAAGTTATATATCCTTGAATTTACAAATTAGGACCCTAATATATGTGCTCTTTAATAAATTAAGACCCTAACTCTTTCTCGAGCATATATAGTGCAATTAATTGATCCATCTCGGCCTGCTACTGTTAGTTATTTCTCGAGCACTTAGACTGGCTATCGAGAAAAATGCTTTCATGTGATAGTAGCTTACTTGGTGTTGAAACTAGGATCCGAACTCCGAAGGAAGGGCTTTAAACCTGATGTTGTCACAGTTCTATGTGAAAGGTTTATCACCGTGAAGCGGCTACTGTGTCCAACATATATTGGATATCACTTTTTGGATACATGACGAAGACTATGCTCTAACAATGGCGGTCATTAAGAATAATGTGGGTTCTGTTAGATTCGGGTTAATTGTGGGCTTCCAACTCAAAACCAATTGGTACTAAATGGATTGGCCCTAACCCTTTATATATTACTTAATGTCCCACTGAATACCCGATGTGGGATATATATCCCTAATACCCCTCCTCGAGATGATGGCTCTTATCGGTCAGAAATCTTGGAACTTTAAGATATTTATACTCGGTCGAGCGAGTCAAATACGACAATTATACCTAGTCGGAAGGTTAAACACGACCTTTATACCCGGTCGGATAGGGTCAATATTAATTAGGGGTTTAGGGTATTTAGGATCTGGGCTTTGATACCATGTTAGATTCGGGTTAATTGTGGGCTTCCAATTTAAAACCAATTGGTACTAAATGGATTGACCCTAACCCTTTATATATTACTTAATGTCCCACTGAATACCCGATGTGGGATATATATCCCTAATACCCCTCCTCGAGATGATGGCTCTTATCGGCCAGAAATCTCGGAACTTTAAGACATTTATTCTCGGTCGAGCGAGTCAAATACGACAATTATACCTAGTCGGAAGGTTAAACACGACCTTTATACCCGGTCGGATAGGGTCAATATTAATTAGGGGTTTAGGGTATTTAGGATCTGGGCTTTGATACCATGTTAGATTCGGGTTAATTGTGGACTTCTAACTTAAAACCAATTGGTACTAAATGGATTGGCCCTAACCCTTTATATATTACTTAATGTCCCACTGAATACCCGATGTGGGATATATATCCCTAATAGGTTCAATTGACACCATATAAAACTGAAATTGTGTTTGTAATGATTTAGGGTTTTGTCTTAATGAACCCCGTCCAATTATTTGTCCAAACCCATAAATAATATTACAGTCCATATTAAAGACCATTTTTTTTGTGTACGACACCTATTTACGAAAGTCCAATTTTCGTTGTATGGAAGTAACAACTTTTTAATTTGTGATTTTTTAAGATGGAGCATATCTTAGAAAATTTATTAAATTTATTAAATTTATGTTTATAATCTTAATAATATCCCAACAAAAATTATTACTAATTACCATAAAATAGCTCACATATCGCAACTAAAATAATTTTCACTTCCTACTTTGACTAAACAAAATATTTGGATCCTTACAAATAATCCATATGCAAAATTTTGCATAGTGGTTATTGGTTAATAAGAAGAGATTATGATTACATTATCAATTTATCATACACTGTATCGTTAAAACTAAACATATCTAGCTAGATTCGTATGTAGATAAGTACAATATCATTTTATTAAAACATACTAATTTTAAACTAAACTTATGCTAACCACCAAAACCAATTTATATTATTGTGTTTTAATACAAACTAGAGTTTGGCTCGCACGCCCGTGCAAATGTTTGTTTATTAGTATAATATGTGTTTAACTTATTAGTATTAATTATCTTAATTGTTTAAGTTCTTGATATAGATTTATACGTTATTTAGTTTTGGCATTAGTTTGTCTTGTTTGATGTATTTAGCTTATGAGCTTTATAAGTTATTTGTTTGTGTTTTTCTTTTTATGTATTACAGCATTTTATTCATTTTGTTTTAATAAATATAATAATATTATTTCTGGGTTTTACTAGATTATATTATATTTTGTTTGAAGTTGTTTCTAGATTTTAATTTTTTTGTTGTGACTTTTTAAAATAAATACGTGTTTCGACAGAACCATAATAATATATATTTTTCAAATTTTAATTAGCTAATAATCTAAATTATTGAATTGAGCCATCTGATTATTCTTTAAAATTTAATCCATATATCAGAATTTATCATTCTTTATATTTTGAAAAGCTGAACATATATGGTTCGTTAAGAAAATAGTTAGATTTGTTACTTATAAATAGCACTCAATAATTATATATGGTTACTTATGAAAGATACTAAAGGAATCAAAAGCTTACGTTAGTGAGTATTATTTTTTTGTTTTAAAAGAATTGAATTTTAATGTCCTTGATTGTAAGAATAAGAAGATCTGTTTAGTATAAAATTCAAAATTCATTATTTAGCAACATTTTATTAAGAGTATTAATATAATATTTGTGAAATCCCTTTGGTTAATTTTATTATATTCATAATCAATGGAAAAATCTTGTTTCAATGTGTATTTTATTCTGAAAAAATTTAAGAAAAGGGGATTCACAATTTAAGAATATAGCATATTCGATTGGTGCAAATTCGAGGACTGTCTAATTACTAATTGATTTGTGATGAATTTGAGTTGTCTTGATTATTTATGGTGTATGTTAAACATCATGATGTATTTGTTTGGTAAATAATTAAGTTGACAGAACTATTGAATTGATGCCATTTATAGTTGTTATAGCCGGTGGTTCATGATCACTGGTTTAAACGTTATGTTTAGTTAATTTTTGAATTAAATGTAAGTGATTTGATTTAAGTATTATATATGGTTTAGGTCAATGGCATGAACTCGTAATATTATAGGTGAAATAACAATTATTTCAAATTTGTACTTCAGTTTTAATAGTTTTAATAGTTTAAGATGTATAATGCACGTAGGGATTTGGAAAAACCATATTGAAACTTACATTTTTGACTAAGACTATCAAATATTCCATTAGTTTAAGCGAGAATATTGAACACCATTATCACAATTACATTTTTTGTCTAATGCTTTTCATATTATCACCTTTGCATTATTTATTAAGTTAATTCAAACTGCATTATGCATAAATTTTTTGATGATTCTAACAACTCTTTAACTGAAAATCATATATACAATTTTACATACAAATCTTTCATTTAAAATATTTGTGATTTTACTAAAAAATCTTGATGATTTTAAAAACTTTAGTAAATCGTAATTCACAAATCCTGGTGATTTTATTTTACTAAAAAACTCTTTTCGGGCTGTTCCATCCAATTTACTAAATTAATTAGTTAACATGGTTAATTTTCATAAATATAAAATTATATTCATTTAAACTAATATAAATATTGGTATGAAAATAATATAAAACAAGATATAAACCATATTGAAATTGTACATATATTTTACATACTAAAATCGATAATCAAACTATAAATACAAAACCAATACATTATAATGATATCATCTACACCAAAAGAAAACCATCAACTCATCTCAAAATTTAGAGTATAGTGTGAAGAAAGACACAACTTTTTGCCTATGTTGTTATCTGTTCAGAGATAATGTTGGGAAGGATAGAAATTTTTTTGCATTTACCACTTAAGGTTTCTCTAGATCGCATAATTTTCAAAGACTTAAAGATCATTTGGAAGGTTCTAATAGTTTTCATAAAAATTCAGTAATGAAGTATGAAAACTTGATGAAGCAAGGGCAACTTATCAAGCATACTTTGCATAAACAAGATGATGTTACAAAACATGAGTATCTGATTCGATTGAATGCTTCAGTTAATGCTTCTAGATACTTATTGAGGCAAGAGTTACCTTTTCGTGGTCATGATGAGTCAGAACAATCTGCTAATGCAGGAAACACTGTGGGGCTACTAAGGCTGTGAGTATTGTTGTTTTAGAAAACGCTCCTAAAAATGATCAAATGATAGCTCCAAAGATTCAGAAAGATATGTGTATTGTTATACTTGACAATGATGCCATTGATTTGTTGGTCGATGAGTTTACTGATGTTTCTGACAAAGATAATTAATGAGTATTACACATGTGAGCTAAACATCTTCAGCATCCTTGAAATCTGCAGATTTTTTTTGTGAAATATGGATTGAGCATCAAAAAGGTGAGGACAAGGATATGATGGAGCATGTAATATAAATGGTGAGTTTAATGGGTTAAATTCATTAATATCGAGGGAACACATCATCATATTATGTTCATTGTTTTATTCATTAATTTCAGTTAGTTGTTGTGGTCGTTGCAAAAAAAACATTTGGATGTTAAAGATTTTTTTGATAAGAATTCTCTGTAAGTGAATATGATGGGAGCTTCATGTAAAAAATATATGATACGAGAGAGTTACAAGAAAGCAATTGAAGAAATAATTAATTGTGGTGAAATTAATACTTGAACATGGGTATATTAAGAGGAAGCTCTTCAAAGACTAGGGAACACTTGATGGAGTTCTCACTATAGAACTATATTGCGTCTGGTTGAGTTATTTTTCTATGATCGAGGTACTTGAGTATGTTCAAAATGAAAGCATAAAAGACATTAAAAGACGTTAAGCACATGGTCTAATTATATACTTTCATAGTTTTGATTTTGCATTCTATTTTTAAATGATGATACATCTTTGGAACTCACATATAGTTTGTCTATGACTCTACAAAGAAGAGATCAGGATATTTTGAATGCTATGCCTTTTGTGAAATCAACTAAGATACAATTGCATAAGTTTAAGAATGCTCGATGGAGTTCTCAAATAATCAAAGCTTTTCCTTTTGTGAGAAACATTATATTGAAAAGGTTAACGTGAAATACAATTTTCTAACTCAATGAAACCAAGGAAAGAAACAGGAGTAACAAATTTGCATCACTATAAAATTAATTGCTTGTATGTTGTTTTAAATTTTCAACTTCAAGAGTTTAAAGATTGCTTCAATGAGGTAAACACTAAATTTGATATATGAGCTACAGTCAGCATCATGCCTAAAGACATAGCTGAGAGAGTAGGAGTTACCACAGTACCTTCTAAACCCAAATGGCTTTTCAAGACCTCTCTACTAAACCCTCTAACTATGTAAAGAAAAATTGGAAGTGAAGATTAAGAATTGCATAGTCCTTGTTAACTTTCATTTGGTGGAGATGATAACTGAAGCAACTATGGTTATCCATTTTGAAAGAGGTTTTCTAGCTACAACTGGTGCAATATTCGACATGCGAAGGAACAAACTATCGATGAGAATGTATTATATGATCATGTTCTAGCAAACAAAGGTATGCATGTGAGTTCTTAGATTATAATCGCTGATGATCTTGCGCTTGTGGCTACTTATGAAGGAGATTCATGTGATAAGATTAATGTCAAAAAGTCATGAATGGAGACATTACTACATAATCACATAAGTCTGAGGGAAAAGGTAGAACGAATAAGAAGAATAGCAAAACACCTTAGGGAAATTCTATCTTGACACTGATTCCTCAGACTTTTCCAGATTGTAGTGTTGAGTACAAACTACGTAACAAAGCTAGTTCACATCCATTTGCTAAGATTCGAGCAGTTGTCACTTCAGAGCAGAAAGACAAAGGAGACGATTCTGTAAAGGCTTTCACTAGCAGCATTTTCAAGCTGAAGAAAGAGAACATTGAGATTTGTTTCAGAGCAAGTTCTCATTCTAGTCAGAACTGAATTTGAGCTCAAAAAATCAAGTTAATAACTGAAAAGAAGCGATGAATGGGAGGCAACCCATTGGTAAGCTGAGGAACCTTTTATATTTTGTTTTTACTGAATTTTCGTCTTCATTTTGGTATTTTTGGGTTTCCCATCAATTTTCTTCAAAAAACAAAATTCGTATCATAGAGTACCCAATGTTGGCTGATACCATCTTCGTGTCGGTCGACACCCCACCCACCCAGAGTAACACCTTCCATTTCCGGCCATGATATATGTTTTGGTT
This sequence comes from Moricandia arvensis, assembly GCA_905132765.1. Taxonomy (NCBI): domain Eukaryota; kingdom Viridiplantae; phylum Streptophyta; class Magnoliopsida; order Brassicales; family Brassicaceae; genus Moricandia; species Moricandia arvensis. The sequence goes on from CAJHQP010003303.1 coordinate 63,218, forward strand.
TTAGAGTCTTAATAATATGCTCCGAGTCATCTTGAGAGTCATTACAGGTTCAAGTATATTTTGGAGCACTTTGGAGTTTATGTAGCTACGTAGAGCTTGAAAGAAGTGATGCCGAAAACTACAATTCAGAGTCGAGATCTTGGTCTAATGTCGATCGACACCACCCTTGATGTTGGTCGACACCCATGATGTTCAAACAACCAATGCAAGTTTAATGATATTTCAAGAAATTGCACAAGTGCCCAAAAGTTTTCATTATTTGCACAAGAAGTCCATGGCTGAGTTTGTACCCTATATTATGTTTTCTTAAGCCACTATTTAGGCTACGCTTTACTTACGCTTTAATTAGATTTTGAGAGATAAGTCAGAACTCCCTCAAAGTCTTCTCCGAACTCCAGGTTTTATTCCATCTATGCATTTTATTCAGTCTTTAATTATATTTTCTATGATCATGGATACGTAATTCACTTGTTAGATGTAGGGGTTTCTAGGGTTTATGAAGAATCGCTAATTGATAGAATTTATAAGGTTATATGTTGAATTCTTCATCAGAATTGTTGTTAATGGTAGTTTGTAGATTAATTAACTAGAATCTAGATCATAGGGTAGTTGTAGACACGAATATGTTTATTGATTATCTCAATTGAATCCTACATGAGCTAATACCTATTCGTAAAGACTTTTGTCTATGAATTTAGTGAACAAATTTTTAAATATGGAACTAAAGCTTGTATGAATTGTTTGAATTCACAAAGAGATTTAGAATTCTAGGATCTAGACATAGATAGTTTTTGCAGCGGGATCTTATTGACTTTACAATTGTGATTCGAGTTCTAGAATTGTTCAGAATAAACCCTTTGCATCTCTTGACTGTATTTCTGAATTTCCTGATTGAATACGGATTGCAAAATAAAGCTTGCAATATATGCCATAAATAGAAAGTTTCATTTCAAGACCAACTAAATCTAATCTTGCTTTACTTCTTGCCGATTATGTTGGGAAGTCATGTCCATGGCACGTCTATGCAGTGTTGTTAGACGAGAGTGGGATCTTCCAGGCCAGCCAAGCAAACATCAACCACACTTGCACGGTGGATGAAATAAGAAACTATCACAATTTGGGCACCACTCAGGTTATTGGGGAGATTTTTTCAATCATGCTTTGTAGGGATTAAGAAGGGACAAAGCTGCATGTCAGCAATAGGAGGAGATATTCCTAGATGAGTTTCAGCTGCCGCATGTCTCCATATTGGAAAGGAATTGGAATCTTGAGAGACCTAGGTGGTACTTGCAATGGAACATGCCTATGGAACAATAGTGGGAAGTCTACTCACTGCTATCCATACATATTATGGTACTCCTCCAGTCCAGGCTATCTAATGAAGGGACGTCGTGTGCTATCGGTTTGAGAACCTTGACAGAGGCTCAGAAGTTTGCGATCATATAGGTTTACAATATTGTGTTCCATTGGCATACTGGCGACGTTCCATCACAGCTATACGACACATGAGGAAAGTGGTTGTGCTGTTAACAGAAGTCTCACTCATAAGGGCAAATGTGGTGCGATGTCTTCTATCTGCTGCAGCTTAAGAGTGAAATTTCTTCAAATATTTCCAGCTTTTTCTGTTGTTGATAGTGGAGCCCGATCCATTACGATGATGCTGTGTTGAAACAATGGTGTCATTCACTTGAGCAGCTCTGTTGTGCGCAGCGACACACCACGAATTGGTTCCTCATATCAGCTATCGCTCATGCGAGCTTTTACATACGGCAGCTATCGAAAGGTGTACATCAGCACCTACTCTACTACTTTTTCTATACTACCATATATTCGCTCATCTCCATCTTGAGCAATAAACAAACACTACATGCACATCTTGTAGTATAAACAGACAAGTCCAACTTCACGCAGCATGTGTATCTCCACCTATGCGAGAATGTGATAGTGCATGGCATGTAGACCAAAAGGGCTTGTAAACTTATGTCGGTTGCGGCAAGGGCATTCATCGAGCTGACCGATTTTAACGGAAAAGGTTTATTGAGGAATCAAGATCAACAATATACTTGTGCCTTGTCGTGATGCTGGCCTTGACATATGCTATATAGGTTATCTCTATTTAAGCATTTACTATTCCACATATTCACGATTTATATACAATCAGGTTAACAAACATAACAAACCGACATACATTTACATGGTTTGAATCATATGGACTCGAGCTCATTTTAGAGGGAAACGGTACAAGCATAATAGGATTCAAACATCGCAGAGTTTGATTAATTATATTTGTTATATTTTTCCATTTCCCTCTTTAATATATGCGCTCTGAGTCTAGTGATCAAACCTCTGTAATAGTGATATCGGTTTGGTATTGTTTGTTAACCTAATTGTATATATAATGTGAATATGTGGAATAGTAACATGCTTAAATAGAAATAGACTATATACATTGTTCAACAGATAGGCGGCAACAAGATTATTGGATTGATTTTCTGAAATTTTAATAAACTTGTTAAAAATCGGTCTGTGATCCATTGTTCTGCAACGACATTTAAAGGTTTTATATATTACCTTTTGATCTTATACCTGATGCCTTCCACATTTCTCCATAAGGTGGAGTACAATGCTGCGTGATTGGCTTGTTGTAAATACTACAGTGTGCATTAGTGTTTGTTTATTGTTCAAATGGATGGCAGAATTTATGTAGTATAGAAAAGTAGAGTAGCTGTGATCTACATTTCAGTAGCCCTAATGATAAATGCTCGCATAGCGTGCTGAATATGAAACGCAATTCGGGTGTGTCAGGGAAAAGACGTGCCAATCTTTTTACGTCATCTCACATATAACCTCACAGAGTCTTTAGATGCAGAAATTTGTTGAGGAACAAAAAGGAATTGGGATTGCGTTTAGGTTGTCACTAGATAGGTTGGCCTATTGTTGACATCAGAAACTGGTTGGTTTTCACTACTGGTTGAAAACTTTACGAACTTCATCAACTTTTCCCAAACAATGGTGAAATACATATGGCGCTGAGGGTGGGAATATGTAGATCGCATAACCAGTAAGTTTTAGGATAAATATGATACCCAAAAACTAAGTTTTCAAACATGTTAGCATAATTAAATACGACGGATCATATATAGCCTCTCGAACAACAGGTTGCATGCAAACTGTTCTCAAGCATTAGCAAGCCAGTGACGCAGTCAAGCAATTTGTCTGGAACGTCAACGGCCCAGTAGTGGACGGCCATAGGTGGGGTCTTCATCATTATGATACGCCGATACTGGACTTTTCGTGTTCGTAGTTGGCACTCCGCTATCTACGCCCACTCTGGTAGAACCTCTTGGCTTAATCCATGTTCACTGATCACATTCCCTTTGGTTGAATCCGATGGATATGGTGGTCTTTTGGCCTTAACCGTCATTTGCTTCTAACTCCACTAGGCCAAGAGTTTGTGCTGCAAATGGGTAGTCCTCAATAAATTAGGAGAAACGCATCTTGTTAACACAACCTTCGTCTGCGCTAGGTCTACCAAGGCCTGATATATTTTATGACGCTCCCCATCTTCGTCAGAACTAAACGAAAGATTCGAACAATTGCTGCAACAAGATTTCACCATGCAAGTTTATGAGATGAAGGTAGAAACTTTTATGAAGTATATTCAAGATCATGTTAAGACATCACTATACTATTTAAGAGTATTATACTATCATAATAAATTACCAACAAGCAAAATAGAAAACTATTTAATTCCATACTTGCACGTTAACAACAACTACAGATTATCCTAAATGCCCTATAAAAATACTGGTAGCACTGTCCGCTTCTGATCGATGTCGAGCCGCCATCTTCCTATCAAAGCGACGACTTAAAATTCGACTCACTTGCTCTAGAAGATGCTAGCATGGATGCATGTCAATAGACTTCCCAAGTATAGCGGGACAAGCAAGAAACGGTTACGAGGACCATTGCGTGGTGCGAAGCCTTGAATGGCGCATGTGTCTTGCACATACTGCCTGAACCGCGACCATTTGCACTCTTTCACCGGTGAGCAAGAAAGACTGCCATGCCACCATGGATACCTGAAGGAATCATTCAAATTTCCTAGCATGCTTCCAACCGTGGTCCTGAATGTTTTGTTGCCCCACAGGTTGGACACAATATACCTTCAGCGATGACCGAAACATGGCTAAAACGGAACTGCGTGAGAGGATCGCTTGATTTTTTTTCCCAGTATCAGACGATCCCTATCCAGCTAGCTGTTTGGCTTATCCTCCCCATGAAAAAGAGAATACCATATGGAGTAGATAGGTCCCGATGCCTTTCTCTACCAGTGCCCTTGATAGACCACTACCTTTCTCATGGTATTTCGCCAACAGTTGAGTTCACGTGACAGGGCAAAAGTCTTGGATGCATTTTATATTTGGCTTTCCAGCTAAGAGGCCACCACAACTTCAAACTCTTTATCGGTGACAAACCTGACGGAGAATGTAATGCAAAACATTACAGAGAATGTATGGGGCCCCAATCAGCAACACTTTTCCAAACTGTGACGCATTCGACAATTGCCCAAACTGATCATATCATCTAATGCAAACTTGATGGAGCTTGAAATACACGCAGAGGTTAAAATAAATAATTAGCACGGTTTCCCTTCAGTTTGGCTCAAAACTAGGTTCGAACAGTCGACATGGAACTCTATTTTTCCATGATTTTTCAGTCTGATGCAACATAATAAAACTAATGTTACAAACTTGGAAGTGAAACACTGTAGCAATATAGTTATACACACCGGATGGTTTATTGTACTAAAAATGGGTGCAGTGATGGAGTAATAGAAAACGGCATTGGAGTGTTTGCGTAAATGAATATAACAAATATTTGGCAATGTAATAGTTATAATATATATGTTATGACATAGGAATAAAATAACGTCACACACAATATTGCTTGACATAGAACAGACTGACACAAAGTCTCCACCGCACATAGGAACACCAGATTCACACAGTCTCACTTCACATAATAGGTAATTGGCTTAGTGTTTACGTGATAGCATAGGTAAGCAAGAACAATATTATATTTCAAACGGACAACGTAAATAATAGATTCACAGAGTCTCAAGTGAACAGAATAGATATAAAAGACTAGTTAGGGGATAGGAAGTAAGGAAGAAAAGATTTTACAAAACACCAATCACATCTTCCTCAATTAATATAATTAGATGACAAAGAATAGGAATTAAACGTGACACACAATTTGTTGAAATAATAATGGATACAGATTCACATAGTCGCACCGCACATATAGAATAAGCTTAGTTGCTTATGAGATTAGTTATAGTTAAGCAAATAACAACGATTTAAATTCAAAACGAAAACACGTATAGACAGATTCTACACAGTCTCACGAACATAAATAGAATAAAAGAACATAAATTACGAGATAGTATGTAAGGAAGAACATCGAATTTCAAAAAACACCAACACATCTTCCTCAACAAAAAAAACACTGGATAAAAAGGGTAAACGACTACTAGGCTGGTTATAGGTAAAAGAAACCACTAATAAATAATCAACTACGGAAATCATAGTATGTCAATTAAAGTGGATATACTCGGCACATGCAAAATACCAACATATAACAAAGCACTGGTCAAGATCTGGAGAAAAAAATCGGTCTTTCAGAACATACCGAGGTTGAGAAGTTTATAAAGGGAAAATCCGATGGGTCAATCTGAATCATCTAACTGCAGCCACCTGGAAATAGTCTCTTATAATTATCGGCCGCGACCTGTTTACTATCGTCGTATCCACCGGTATATTGCGGAGCGTGAGTAAGTTAATTCTACACAAAACCCTTCCAAACCGCGAACTTCTAACAAAAAGAGCCGCTGGGATTAGGAGGAGGTGAAAAGATCGGTAGATAAAAATTTCGCCATTATGGGAGGATGTGAAGATTTCGATGGAGCACTATTGAACTTCTTTCATAAATTACCAATAAAAAATTACTTTATGAAGTGGGGGTTACCTGTGCAATGGCCACGACAGACTTTAAATTTTGAATAAATTTTATTTTATTTATTATTGCAATAGAAGGTTTTCCGGTTGTGTTGAAGGGTAATATACAACATAATAACATAAAATAGCATCAATACATAAAAATAAGGCATTTAACACATAATTAATTAGATTATAAATATTTGCAACGCTATATAGTTTAATTTCTCTTGTTTTCTGAACAAATGTGCAGCTGAAAAAATGAATTTTACGATATGAAATATGAGTTTAAAGAAAGTGATGTTCAAAATGCAAACAAAATTTTCAAAAAAATAATACTGCATACATAATCCAGAATATATGATATAATTATATCTATAAATAATGTGATCCCTTTTCTGTAAATAGATAATCATCTTGTTTTTTTTTTTGGCGGAGAATATTTGATTTTTTTTTTTGTTTTTTTTGTTAATC